>JASCZW010002550.1:0-12762 GCA_034211315.2 Aedes japonicus
CGGCTCGAGCAAGAGGATCTAATAAGCCGTCTGCTTTTTTGATCTACTTGAGAAGCTTTTTTTCGATCTACTCGAGAACACGTTTCATAAGAAGCGGTTCCTGCCGTCACGCATATTTAATGCCGACGAGACTGGGATCAGTATGGTAAATGAGCTTTTCTGAGATTTTTTCCAAACTTAAATATTAGGTACACATTGTTATTTTTACAGGTTCCTCCGAAAAAGCTCAAAGTTGCAGCTATGAAGGGTAAGAAGCAAGTAGGATCCATCACCTCTGGCGAAAGAGGAGTCCTGACCACAGCCATTATGTGAATACTGACATCCTTCTGGATTGGTTGGATCACTTCATCGAACACGTTAATCCATCGGAGGACAATCCTGCGTTCATCATAATAGACGGCACCGGCTCTCACACGAAAGACTTGGCGTTTACTGCAAGAGCATGATGTCTCTGAACTGATGGGCGAACCTTTCATCAAAGCCGCTTCCACTAGTGTGGTGCAGACTTCTTCAGTGTGTCGTACTAATAACTCGACTTTAGTACGAGACACTGAAGAAGTCTGCACATTGTAGACGAAATATGCGTATCTGTCGAAGATAAGCAAAGGTAGTTGGAATTAAATGGAAGATACTAAATTTTCTTCTAATTTCTAGTTACAGGTATTCCCCTAAACAACTCAAACCCTCTAGGATTGAACTTATGAATTGTTATCTCTATTTAATTTTTATGAATGAATAACTGTCATAGTAAACGACTAAAACTGAAATAATAAAGAGTAAATTCCCTGAAAGCATAACATTTTTCACTTTTGAGACAATTGACAAAATACTTCTAAGAAAAAATCGCCGAATACATCCTCTCTATCTTCTATCAATAGCTGGATAATGAGCATATTTTAACTACTTAAAACTGCAAAGGCAAAAGTTTACAATGATGTTCATTTAACCCCTAGTATCTGTTCATATTACCCCCTCTGTATGCTCATATTACCCCCACTGTGTATGTTTATATTACCCCACCATATGATCATTTAACCCGCACGTGAGTTGATCCCTCAAGGTAGTTTATTTTAAATGTAATGGAAAAACAATGTTTTATGCTGTATTTAATGCAATTGAGCATCTTATTCCATAAAATATGATTTCTTCTTAGATTCTGTGTGACTGTTTATATATCCAATTGGGTTTTGAAGTAAAACATAGCAACAATGCTTAGGGTTCATATTCCCCCCAATTCCCCTATTTAGAAGAGGAGATCAAAGCAAGCGCTGCCTGCCAGCGGTTGACTTTTCGAATACTGTCCGGTTTTTAATTGTTTCTTTGCGCTTGTGACATTTTAAGTTGGAGTTAAGTTTTTTAGTTCGATATAAGATTGACTAAGATGGAATAATTGTCTTCGAAATCAAAGTGAGAAGTCGCGGAAAAAACTACTGAAAGCTGAAGAGCCTATTTTTCAGTTTCAAGGGAAACTGAAGAACACGAGTAGCGTGAATGTATCCTAATAAAAAACTGTGTCGTCATACGTAATATTCTCATGGGAGCGTATGGTACGGTATGTCCACGCTTCCTTCCTCCCCTGTAGATTCACAAAATGCGTTGTGGTTCAACTCGATTTGAATCCAACTCATTTTGCAGAATCATCTTTGTGGTTAATGCAAGCGCTAGGAAGACCATCAAGTGCATCTGGTGCACAATTTGACGATATTACGAAACCGAAAACACTCGAACTTGCTGCAGATTTCGTATTGTTTTCAATAGAACAATTTATCCCACATGCTGTTCAAATGGAACGACAGTAGAATAAAACAGGAGCTGGCGACAGTAGTGATAAACGCTTGAGAAATTTAGGACTTTGTGAAAGCACTTTCCAACAGTACTGGATAATTCTTATAATTTTTGTAGATAGAGGATTGAGGAGCAAATAAATGTAAATAAACAAATAAATGTAAATAAACGTGAGCTCTACCAGCGATACTAAGAATGTAGGTGGATTTTGCTAAGATTGGCGAGAATAGCTCAATTCCTCTATTGTACATTGCTGATAGAAACGAAATTTTGGAGATCTTAAAAAAGAGCTTTTACTGAAAACTACTGATTTGATAAGGCAAACACCATTAAGTGCTTGTTTGTTTGCATTATTCCAGATTTCTAGAATGAGGTATCAATAAAATTATATTATTAAGTAATATTAATATACCTTCGGGCTCAGCAGAACTCACGTTCCACAAAATATATTTTTCTATAATCATGAAGAGACAAATTTCAAGGTCTTTCTTTGCCCAAATACCAACCGCTAATTAATTCCTCAAATCCGATACGCCATCTCCAAATAACCTTGAAAACATCTCCATTCTCCATTCCTGGCAGCAGCGGCTTTTGCCAACAACCACCTCCATTCGCCATCGACACTAATTTCCACAAACAGCTCGCCGTGTTCTAATCAGCATACAACTGCCGCGCTGACAAGCGACAAATTTTACGCTTTTTGACTGGAGAACAAAATCCTCCCCGATCGAATATAAATTGTCCAACTATTATCTCGAACAAACACAGTGCCTTAATTTATTCCCATCACTGTCCATTCCGGGGCCCAAGCCCACACGGAAGTCGGAGCAGAAATCGCGCAAAAACCGTAAATATTCGATTCAAAAACTGGCAAGGAACACGTCACACCTTCGCCTTCTTCTTTTTCTCGCGCAGCAACTTCCGTCGAAGCCGATTGCATAATTTAACAATTAATTACATAATCCAACACAACCATTCCGCCGACCGCACATATATGCATTGTATACTTTCGAACACGGGTTTCATTTTTTTTTTTTCAAAAGTCACCCGAAGAGCAGAAGCTCTGGTCCGAAATGGTGAACTGAATCGGGGGGGCACCTTTGGATGCCCCTAATCGATTTAAATGTCACCAGCACGCGCGCACTCGGTCGCCTTCACATCGTCGTCGTCGTTTTCGTGATGTGTATCGGGATGGGGCTTACGAATGCGACGAGCCGACGGAGCCGACGACGACGACAATGACGACGCGAGTGAATATCCGGAAAGTTCGATGTTATTTTTTTGTGTGTGACTGAGCCTGAACCAGCAGATTGCAGTCGCCCTCTGTCGTGCTGATCGTTCTCTTTACTCGGATGAGATGCAGGGCAAGAGAACGCGGAAGGAGGAGATTGACGATAACCAGAAGTCCGGAGGTATAGAATATAGAAGACGATAGTTTGTGGGGCGGGCGAGGTTTCAACGGCAACGACCCTGAGAACTGGTCAACTGGAGTGTTCCCGTTTCGGATTCAGTGATGATGGTCGGCTTTACAGGAGGTTTGCCTTTAGAACTGTGCCAATGGGGATGTACATCGCATTACGGAAGATATTTGAATAAGGGAACGGGACCGATATTGATTCATTAAACAGCCCACACTGAAAAACTTAAAGCTTACACGTCAATCCTCAGTTACAGTTGGATGAATTGGGAAGCGATGTGATGAATAATGGACCAAAGTCTCCAGGTGTTTTTTTTTTACGTAGGGCTATGTCTGTGTTTTCTATACTGGGGTACACGTTACGAGTACGAAATGTTGAGGCGTCACGAAACTTGGTTAGATTTTGAACGTTAATAACTCGGTCATTTCACAATCGATTTTCAATTTTTTTGAAAAAATCGATCTGAACATTCACTACGCGTCGATTCCAGTGTTGGAAACAATGGTTTTAAACATTTTACTTTTGAAAAATTGATTAAATTTGAAGCGCCGTTAAAACAAGAACCAAGCAATCACATGCATCTGAACGGTCGATCAGGGTCATGTAAGACCGGTTACAGAGGCAATGTCTAGAGTCACCGAAACACCCGTAGTTGTCCCCGACAATAGTAGTATATCGGGTGATGGGGTGATAGCAGGTGGTGTTATTTTGTCGATCTTTGCAGACGACACTTCTATCGTCTACAGGGGTCGAGTAATTCGTGCTCTGACTGGAAAACTTCAGCAGGGCCTCCGTGTTCCATCCGTTCAATTGGTGGAAGATTTGTATCAAAGCAGCTAAAGCCCAGAAGATTCTGTTCACAATACATCAAATACATGAAGTAGTTTGTTAAGATCTCCGCGGATCAACATATAGTTACCCTATCGATCAAGAACAAACTGGCAGTTAATAAACAGATCATTCTTCCCATGATCGAGTACGGTTTGTCAATCTGGGTGAGTTGCCACCATCGGAAACTACGGATAGAGTTTAGAACAAAATACTTCGGGGGATTCTGAACTGTCCTCGAAGAACCAGAATACTTGAGATATTACCTGACTGGTCTACAGCTCCTATGACGAAAGAAAAGCTGCAGAGAATCCTGCGTGAGGTTGCCCCATCCGCTCATCAGACAGCTGGTGAACTAGGTTTAAGTAATTGTAGTTTTGTAGCCACTGGGGTGCCAAGTAGCAGTAATGCTTACCACTGCACTACTGGTGAACTAGGCTTAAGTAATTGTAGTTAGGCAGGTTATCGAATTTTCAAATTAAAAAGTGAGAGGGAAAACAATAGTACATGTTAAAACAACACAACAAAAACAACAATTAAAACTAATAAAACAAGTAATAAAGATGAAGAGCCCCTCTTGCTAACCAATAATATGTAAATTTTCAAGAAAAGAATGTAAAATTAAAACCATTGACCAAGACACATTTTAGTAGCAAAGTTCGAAATCAGTCTTGGTACATCCGCGATCAGTAGAATAAATACAAAGTAAAAACGAGAGGAAGTGCTTTTATTTACAATTTAAAAAAATCGAATTACGACCGTCACGAAAAGTGGTCACATTTTGAGCGTTAATATCTCAGTCATTTCTCAAACAAATTTCAAAATTTTTGCCACAATCGATCGGAAATATTTCTACAAATCAACTTCAACAGAAAACAATGCTAGTTTCGGGCCACATACTATAGAAATTTCATAAATTTTAAGCCTTGTCTATAAAAGTATATTGACCTCTTCAGGTCTATGGGATACAGCCATTTTCTTTTTCAGGTATGGTGACCTTAAAAAGAAAATGGCTGAATAAAATCACAGACTGAATGAAAATGTACACTATATTCAGCAAACTTGTTCTACATCAATTCCTCTATCTAGGAATCATAAACAAAATTAATTTAAGACCTAATTGATGACCTAGAACATCCTGAATATGAAGAAGAACTTTAAATCATCATCTGTAGCTGTAGCTTTCTGGACCAATCAAAGTATCAATATGTATTCGACCAATTCAAGTGAGTCCTCTCGAAGGTAAACAGATATAATGATGTTCCTGGGATGTTAAAGGTCACCAAAGCTTCACTTGAGTTCAGAAGTTAGGATCTCCAGTCGTAAAGTAGCTTTTTAACCTGTGAACGGTGACGAGGTGCATTCAAACACATTCAGTGAATCTTCTGTAAGGTCAAAAGTTGTTATCAGATTATTTTGGGATGTTCAAGTTCATCAGAAACTGACTTGAGCTGCAGCCTCTTGGGCTTTACAAGACTACAATAACTATTCAAACACATTCATTGAATTTTCTGAAGCGTCATTTAAAACATAAGGTCTAAAATTGAAAAAGTAGCTTTATGAGCTATACAAAGTAACGGTACATAATCAAACAAATTCAGTGAATATTTTATAACGTAAACAAACATTACGAGAAAAACTGGAATGATCGGGACGATCCAAACTGTCTTTGAATTCAGAACATAAGATCTACAGTTGTAACAGTAGGTTTCTGGAGAATGCAAAGGATAACTATGTATTTAACAATATTCATTGAATAGCGCAGAAGGTCAACAGACAAAATGCGTCTTTTTGGGATATTAGAGGTCATCCAAACTGTCCTTAAGTTTAAAACGTAAGATCTACAGTTGTCAAAGTAGCATTTTGGGTTATAGAAGGTGACTATATGTATTCAAACATATTCAATGAATCTTTTGAAAGGTCAACAGACAATATTTTATAACTTTCTGATCCTCTAGGTCATCCAAACTGTCCTGGCGTTCAGAATTTAACAGTTGTAACAGTATTTTTTAGGCAATACAAAGTTACAATAAATATTCGAACATATTCAATTAATATTCTTCAAGGTCAACAAAAATTAAAAAGCAATAGGACATGTTCGGAGTCATCCAAACTATCCTTGAGATCAGAACATAGGAGCTATTGTAACAAAAGCTTTCTGGGCAATACAACTTTGTGTATTGAAACATGTTCATTGAATATCTTGGAAGACTAACAGACATTATGAGATAATCATCGAGGGTTATCCAAACTATCCTGGAGTTCAAAACTGAAAATCCACAGCTGTAACTGTAGCTTTTTGTACTAAACAAAGTAACAATACGTATTTGACCGAATTTAGTGAGTCTTCTGGAAGGTAAACAGATATAATGAGATATCTTGGGATGTTCTAGGTCGCCAAAGCTGTCCTTGTGTTCAGAAGTTAGGATCTACAGTCCTAACAGCAGATTTATAACCTATTAGAGGTGACGATCTGCATTCAAACACAATCAGTGAATCTTCTGTAAGGTCACCAGGCATTGTCAGATTATCCTGGGATGGTCAAGTTCATACAAACTGACTTGAGTTCAGAACTTAAGATATACAGTAAGAACCGTAGCGTCTTGGGCTCTACAACACAACGATTACTATTCAATCATAATCAATGAATATTCTGAAACGTCCACAGACATCATAGGATAATCTTGTTAGTTTTAGGTCATTCAAAACATATGGTCTACAGTTGTTATAATTTTAGTTAAGTTAGTTTATTTGGCATGAATATCCCAAGGTTATCTCATCATGTCTGTTGGTCTTACAGGGACATTCATTGGAGATGTTTGAATATACACCATAACATTGTTAAGCGGATAAAGCTATTGCTTACAACTGTAGATCTTATGTTCTGAGCTCCAGGACAATTCGGACGACTTAGCACACTGGAGACTGGAGATGGTGGCTTTACCCATCAGCTCCGTAAAGACCCTTTTCAAGAAATTCAACCGAAAGTATTTCAATTGCAAACAACTTTCAGAACCCTTTTGAAAATTCCTCCTCCTCCTATCTTACTGACGAAGAATCTCGAAAAAAATGAACCGCCAGTCACCTCCAAAAACATCCCCCAATAAAATTTTACAACTTCAGTCCATATCAGCTCCACCGGAACCAGCTCATCTTCGCAATTAAGTGACCTCTAGCTCGTAAAGGTAATTTAGCACGCAAAAACATACAAGCGCCAAACCGGCGACCTTCCAGGCGACAACGCGTAGATCCCGCCATAGCTTCTTCGCCTTGAAGACGGCGCGGTCTGTCACCTTTCCCGAAATACATAAACACATAACAATAATGCTCTCCCATCGCCGCCCCGATAAGATAAGCGCCTCCCGGGTGCTGACCGTCTCGTTTAACGCTTGTTTTGCTGGTTTCGCGAGTTTGTGCTGTTAATTGAATCGCTTCGATGGCGATTTCCTCGCGGGATGATAATGTTTATCAGCGGCCGCTGAACATTCCTCAACTCAAAGGTCGCGTGTACATATTTGGTCTATAAAAGGTCAAATGACGAATTGATTATGCACGGAGGGGGGGATTATCGTTTTCTCGTTGATCTTTTCCCGGATGAAGTAGGTGGACTCAAACGATTAAGAATTGAATAACAATCAATCTTTTGACGGAGCGATTTCGGGAGGTTAGGGTTTCATCCCCCAGGGAGTCGTTGCTGTATTCTGGGAAAGCAATCGAAGCACAGTATAAGGTTATTGATTTTGTATTATATTTACCCGTCGCCCGCTAGCAGCAGGTGGAGATAAGATTCGCAAATCCGGTTCGGTGAAGGAACTTCCAAAGCTGCCTTCGATGGTTGATTGTTTCGATCGGAGGCGGCGGGGAAGTGTGGGAGGTTTCGATGGGAAACCGTAGCAATCGGTTCTGGGAAAGTGCCTTTGATGGCAGAAGCTGTTCTGCTGCCACGCTTGATGGCGCCCAAAAGTTGTTGATTCGTGCGTGGTTGACGGCAAAGATCATACGATAATGATGATGTTGTTAGGAAAATCGGGATTTCTACTTCCCATTTCCAGTAAATGTTCCGTCCCACTTAACCTTAACGTTATTGGCGTTATTTTCATGACTCCATGTGACGGATAATTGACGCCACTTCAGGCAACACGAAGCAGAACAAGTCAATAATTGCGCTGGTACTTTCCTCGGGGAGAACAAACTGCTTTCATGCTGATAGTTTGGGACAGCACCTGCTCCCCGCTCGGCGGCATCCGTTTTTTTGGGCCAAATTATACACTACCAAGCATGATGATTATCGAAGAAAATTGAATCAAATGATAATGAAGGGACACTCCACGGCAAGCTCTGACAGAAGTTTGATTGATGACTTCGGAGCCCAGCCAGGTAGTTTGAGGTGAGCCCACAACTTCAAATACATAATTTTCTGCGCCATCATCATTATCGATGCGACCCAAGCGAGGAACTATCGTCTTCCGAAGGCAAGAAAGCATCGACCGTTCCGTTCCATATTGTCCTTTTTATTTACTCGCAGGGCGCACACACATGCGGATTTTTCCCAGACTGCAGCGTCATCATATAGTCGTTTCGCCCCCCTCTCATCTTTTATTCGGGTCTTCCAGAATCTTCTTAAAAAGTCTTCAAATACTGCCTCTAGAGAAGCAAGCATTCCTTGGCTCTCACCGTCATCATCATCGTCGTCGTCGTCGTCCTCGACGTCGACACCGTGCTGCTGAAACAAATTTATCCAATTTCCATGCAACTTTAACCTGGCATCAATTTTTCAGAGCGCGCATGTACTTGCTTGTTCCAATTTTTCCATCACTTTTCCGCCGTCTTCCCGGCACTGCTGCACGGGCTTTTGCAGCGCACTGAAATGCTACTGTTGCTGCAGCGGAGCGGACGAACGTAGGACGATGCTGGTGGCACTCACTGCAAAGTTCAGGCGTGTACTGAGGACGAGGGTGGGGGGGTCCATTGGGGTTTCAAAAATCAATCATGTCCGATAAAGAGAACCTTCAATCATCTACATAAGCCAGATCAGGGTGAGAATTGTCAGCACAACAAGTAAGTTCTACGGAAAAAGGTTCCGGTAGCATTGTAAGTTTTATAGTGGTTTTAATGCACTCTGGAGGACAAAATCAAGTATTTTTAGAAATGTTATGCAACCGATATTGTGGTTGCTAAAGGTCGAAGATCCTAAAGTATTGAACTGAAGTATTTTGCACGTCAGTTTCCTAGAGTAAAACCGAAGAAAAGATTTTAAATTCACGTAGCGCCTCATTCACATGTGCACCTGGTGCACTGAACGACTAATTCAAATACGGGTACCTTCTTTTACCGTGCTTTACAGCAACGCAAGGGTTTTAATAGAATGGGAATCTTTTTGCTATATTTATCAAGGATATGTTTTTCTTAACATTCACAGAAATCACATTAACCACAACCCACACAGAAAAATACTAGAAGGTACAGTCCCATTGGTTTGGTCGAAATGATGACGTAGGACTACGCAACTGAATGTAAGCCATTCAGATTGTACAGTGCAATATTCTTTGAATTAACCCTTTCAGGTCCAAAATTTTCCAAGCGTTATTATACAAACAATTAGGTGTGTTCTGATTAAATAGGTGCTCAATAACAACGAAATGATTGAACAAATTAGGATATATTTTTTTGAGATGTGCCAGGTCGTCCAAACTGTCCGGAAGTTTAGAACTTAAGATCTACAGTTGTAGCAGTAGCTTTATCCGCTTAACAATGTTATGATATATATTCAAACATATTTAATGAATCCCTTGGAAGACCAACAGACATTATGAGAAAATCTTGGGTATCCATAACAAACGAACTAACTCAACTTTGTATAGCCCATTAAGCTACTGTTACAATTGTAGACCCTATGTTTTGAATGACTTAAATATAACAAGATTATCTTATGATGTCTGTGGACGTTTCAGAATATTCATTGGACATGTTTGAATAGTTAATGTAGTTTTGAATACCTCAAGAGGCTACGGTTACTATTGTATAACTTAAGCTCTGAACTCAAGTCAGTTTGTATGAACTTGAACATCCCAAAATAATCTGATAATGACTGATGGCCTTACGGAAAATTAACTGGATGTGCTTGAATGCATGTCGTCACCTTTCATAGGTTATAAAGCTGCAGTTACGCTTGCAGATTCTAACTTCTGAACACAATGTCAACTTTGGTGACCTAGAACATCCCAAGATATCTAACTATATCTGTTAACCTTCCAGAAGACACACTACATTTGGTGAAATACATATTGTTACTTTGTTTAGTACAGAAAGCTACAGTTGCTGCTGTAGATTTTCAGTTTTGAACTCCAGGATGATTTGGGTAACCTAGAAGATTTTCTCATAATGTCTGTTGGTCTTCCAAGATATTCAATAAACATGTAGCTTAGCTTTGCATAGCCTAGAAAGCTTTTGCTGCAACTGCTGATCTTTTATTCTGATCTCAAGGATAGTTTGGATGACCTAGAACATGTCATATTGTTAAAATGTTCACTGACCTTTAAGACTATTAATTGAATGTGTTTCAAGATTTATTGTAACTTTGTATTGCTCAAAAATAAATAATCATAAATTCTGAACGCAAGGACAGTCTAGATGACCTAGAGGACTAAAGGGTGTCCACGATGAAATTGCCACACACAAAATTGATTCGCAAATTCGAGTTTTCATCTGATTGCCATCAAATTTTCAGGGATTGAGAAATAACTATTAAACTTCATTTTACCATTTTACTCGTATTTTATTTACAGTCCATACGCAAATTCCCGCACCTTGGCCTTAACCCCAGCCATAAGATTCTGCACAACCTGTGAATCAACCGTTTTTTGCATGTAAACCCATACTTTCTTCAGTTCCTCGACTGTCTTCACTACCTTAGGTCGTTTAAGAAGGTGCTGCTTCATAACCACCCAGTACTTCTCGATGGGGCGGAGCTCCGGAGTGTTGGGAGGGTTGAACATTTTCGGCACGAAATTGACCTTATTGTCCGCATACCACTTCAGCACGTCCTTGGAGTAGTGGCATGAAGCCAAATCCGGCCAGAAGATTGTTTGGACGTTGTGGGCCTTCAGGAGAGGAAGCAGCCGCTTCTGGAGGCACTCTTTTATGTACACCTGTCCGTTCATCGTGTCCTGGGTCACGAAAGGTGCACTCCGCTTCCCGCACGTGCAGATGGCTTGCCAAACCAGGAATTTCTTCGCAAATTTGGACATCTTCTGAGTGCGGACACGCTCCGGAACGCTGAACTTATCCTTGGCCGTGAAAAACAGGTTGCCGGGGATCTGTTTGAAGTCGGCCTTCACATATGTTTCGTCGTCCATGATGCAGCATTCAACTTTCGTCAGCATGTTGAGGTACAACTTCCTGGCACGGGTTTTGGCGGACTTGTTCTGCTTCTCGTCGCGATTAGGGGCCTTTTGTACCTTGAACGTTCGAAGCCCAGCCTTAGTTTTGGCCTTCTGGACAAAACTTCGGCTAAGTGCAGCTTCTTAGCCACATCCCGAACGGAGGCGTTCGGATTTCGGTTGAAGGCCCCAACTACGCGGTTGTGATTTTTGGTGTTGTACGGAATACTTTTTCCTTCACTTCTGGGCTTCCGATCGGTGGTCAACCGTTCCTCGAACCAGCTTAATCACTCGCGACACCGTGGAATTCGCGATTCCCAACGTTTTAGCGATGGAACGATGCGAGACATCCTTGTTCTCGTGATGAATGCGCAAGATTTTATCACGCTCGAGCTGTTCTTTCGACTCCATTTCCGCGAGTTTTGATCACAGGACTTTAAAACTTGCAGGATGTAAATAATGCACTATGAACTAAATCCACCCAAATTTTCATTAAATTCTACCCAACGGTTAAAAAGTTAGAGCAATTTCATAGTGTGGCAATTTCATCGTGGACACCCTTTAGATGGCCCTTGGAGATATGTGGTGAATCCATCGAAGAGGTCGAGTTAACGGCCTCGCACTCCATCGGCATTGTGGAGAGATGGATGAGCTCCAGGCAATTGGAGCTAGCCCACCATAAGGCTGAGGTGACGGTGGTGGATAATCGGAAATCGGAAATCGGAGCAACATGCGACGATCAGTGCAGGTAACTGCACAATCGAATCGAAGAGATCTTTGAGGTATCTTGGGGTAATGATTGACAATAAGCTTTCCTTTATCAGTCACGTCGATTACGCCTGCAAGAAAGCCTCTATGGCTATACCGGCATTATCCGGCATGATGTCGAATAGCTCGGTGGTGCAAGGGAGTAAGCGTAAACTCCTGGCCAGTGTCGCCTTGTCCATACTTAGGTACGGCAAGCCGGCATGGATCACCGCCTTGAGTACCAAGAGCTACATTACTAAGCTAGAGAGTACGCACAGACTTACGTGCCTAAGAGTGGTTAGTGCATACCGAACGGTATAACACGACGCGGTCTGCGTCCTAGCTGGGATGATACCAATAGGCATGGTCATAAAAGAGGACGTAGAGTGCTTCGAACAACGTGGAACAAGCGGTATTCGGAAGCCCACTAGAGCCGCATCCATGGTTAAGTGGCAAAGGGAATTGAGCAACTCCACCAGAGGTCAGGGGACCCACCGACTAATCCAGGAATTAACCGGGTGGGTCGGTAGGCGACACGGTGAAGTGAACTTCCACTTAACGCAGATCTTGTCTGGCCTCGGCTGTTTTATGTGTAGCAGCCTCCC
>JASCZW010002551.1:0-19278 GCA_034211315.2 Aedes japonicus
TCTCTTTAACCAAAATAGCATTTTACTATTTGGTATATTCTTGGACTACCGTGCTGCATCAATATCCGGACAATTAAGCTGCTCACATTATGAATATGCCCCGTTAATAATAATATCGTAGCATAATGATGAATACTTTTCGCTGTCATCAAGTGAAGTAATTAACCCTGATGTAGGACACGTATTTTGAGCTTAAACTATAATTAAATCCACTGAAATGTAAAAAATAATTTTGCTTGTCATGTTCATAAATCCGGACACTCTGAAGGAATTGAATCAAAATCCGGACACTTTTGAATCGTTATCCGGACAGGCAAAATTATCTCAATTCTATCATTTTTATATCTTTAAAATGTAAAGGGTAAATAATAGATTCGTTTATTTAATGAAAAAAGTAGCTTATAATATATTAGAATATATATGATAAAGCATAAATACACCAAATATTATAGCGCATAATTAACATATTTCTGCAACTCATGCAGCATTGCCACACACTACCAAAATCTCGTGTAAATTTCTGTCCCTGAGACCGACACATGCAAGCGTCCTTTAGCGCATAAGAATGTGTTGAAAGAGATGAGAAAATAAATTCAACCGAACACATCTTTTGTCGAATTGCGTATGTGTCAGTTTCAGGAGAAATAATTTCACACGAAATCTTTCTTTACGTTCCCCGACTATTTACAAACATGGATTAGGTCTCGTGTAAAATTCATAATTTCTTAGTGTGCAGCAGTAGGTATTTCACTAAGATAGGTACCATTCGTTGCATATTTTATACATCCGTCTTGCCACAGATAAAGTATTTTGATGAATGTTTGACGCACATTTATCCCATGTTACTTTGTAAATTCAAATTATCGATATCGCAATTTTTTTTTCAAGATTTTGAACTGCTGAGTAATTCGGTAAAACATTTAAATGACCGTTACCCATGAGATATTAACACAGAGTCTGTTCCACAATTATTATTCTCTTAATTTTTCACTGATTTTTAATCGTTTATTGAACAATCCGGTAGTCAAAATTTACCGAATATCGGAGGCCTAAATTAGACAACTGACAAATCAACCGATTTTTCTACGTGGTAGTCTCCCATACATAATTTGTAAGCCTTTACAAAATTTGACGAGGGTTACGAAAGGTTAATAAATTGATAAATTTTTGCGAAACGGAAAGTTTTTCGTTCAATATCTGGAAAAATGTAGTTGCACACTCTGAAGGACGTGGATTGGATGGAGATTTATCGATCACTACCGATCCTCGCTGGATATTTTTCACCAATGCCGAGGGTGCAGATTGTGGAATTGGAAGGCTTTTGTAGTTTGAGGTGAACGGGAATTGCGTTTGAGGTGAACGGGAATAGACCACACTTTCGGAATCCATTAATCAACGCATCTGTTTTACCGGTCATATTAGCAAGGGTTTTTTTTCAAGCAAAGGTGCAAAATCAGGACGGGTTATCATCTCGCCTAGGTGTTCGAATCGCCACATTGTCAACTGGTCTTGCCAAACAGATTTCATTGGGGCAAAAAAGCTACATCCAACGGCTGCATGAAATAGGTGGCATTGGGCAGTAAAGATACAAGGATTATACCTTTCTCTCGGCAACCATTAATTGTCTCGAATTTGGCGTGAAAAGAATGTCCATCTACAAAAAGAATGATGGAAAACGCTAACTTTCTTTCGACGGTCCATGGATAAAAGACTTTGACGATAAAATCATAAAATGCCTGTGTGTTCATCCAGCCAGAATCGGTATGGTCAATTCCCCATCTTTTGGGAACACTTCTTAAAACTCTTGATGGAATCCGTGATTTATAGGGAAACAGAACTAACGGAGGATGCAATTCACCTGACGTTGCAGAAATCGTCTAACCCATCCTTGGCCAGGAAGGCCATTTTTAAACACGCCTGACCTACCAAGAAATTTTATGGCGTCCCCTACCTGCAGCAGCAATATTTTCTCGGTGACCGGATATCCTGCCTCAGCACTTGCAAACAAGTAATCGTATACAATTTGCTCTTCATCATTTGAAAGCACAGTTTGAATACCCTTCCGATTACCTGCGTATCTGGATTTCACCTTATCTTCTAACGTACTTTTCGGGATTACAAATTTTCTGCCGGTTCCACGGATCGACCCTCCGCCCTGCACCGCGGTCACTGCTTGGTTGAATATTTCATCGCGCATTTTCCATAAAATATATAGATACCTTTATAGTCCCAAAAGCTTTAGGTCACTCAATAGAGCGTCCGGATTTAAAAACAGCTTGAAATTTTGGTTTAAAATCCGGACAGTTTATTTAATCAAACAAATACAATCTATATTAACTAATTAATAAATGACACTTCTTAAACTTATCAAAACACACCTTTTCCATCAGTACAAAGTAACACCAATTGATCGTCTTGTGATTGAAACACAGAAAACTCTAAAATTCAAAAGCACTATTTTTAATAATCCGCTAACACTCGCAGCAAAAAGACACTGTTTGACAGTACCCGGTACGTTTGGATGTTTTAAAAATATCTGTTATGGCCTACTACGACAATTATTTTTTTCTAAAATGATCTATGATATATTTAAAAAGATCCTGTATGTAATTGCATCTCAAAAATTGTATAAATTACCTTCTAATTTAGATAAATTGGTGGAGGTGTCCGGATATTGATACCGTCCGGATTTTGATGCAGCACGGTAAACATAATATTATTATAAGAGCTGATTTTTTCTATTGATTGTTATGACATTGTAGATAGGGGGCATTGTCAGCTTCGTCAAAGTTGAATATTCGGCAAACAATTTTCAAACGTCTAATTCAGTATAATATTCCATCAAAACACGTCACAGAGTATACTCATTTTGTAACGTGGTCTTGTAGCTTTATTTTAAATTAGATACAAAAGGGTGTTCCGCTCAAAATTTGGTCATACAGTAATGTGTGTGAGCCGACCAAAGTTTTTATTAATAAGTCAAATTCTCTTCCTTTTTCAAGTTCAGTTGAAACAGGAGAAATATTCAGCTAAGCATCCTTTTTACCGAATGAGAATTGCCGGGTCTTTCGTTTAACAAGTGCCATAAAATGTTGTACAGTCTTCTTGTCCACTTTATTTGCCGCAGAAGGTTAAGGTTCCGCTTGACGATGGCCCAATATTGTTCGATTGGGTGGAGCTCTGGCGGGTTGGGAGGATTTTTGAACCACCACTTGAACGTTGTTTTCAGCATACCACTCCTTGGCCTTTTTTCCGTAATGGCAAGATGCCAAATCCGGCCAAAACAGAACGCAACAATTGTGTCGCTTCAAGAAAGGCAGTAGACGTTTTTGTAAGCTCTCGTTCAGATAAATTTCATGGTTGACGGTTCCGGTCGCAATGAAAACGTTGTTCTTCAAGTCACAGGTACAGATGGCCTGCCACGCCAGATATTTCTTCGCGAGCTTTGACAATTTAATGTGCTTGAAAATATTTGCCACCTTTCCCGTCTGGTTGCCGTATAAAATTCCTATCCAGGAAGCTGTTTAAAGTCTGCCTTGACGTAAGTTTTATCGCAATCAAACTTCGTCAGCATCGTCATGTACAACTTTCTCGATCGTGCTTTGGCCGACGTGTTTTGTTTATCGTCGCGATTTGGAGTCACCACTTTCTTGTAAGTCGGCAGTCCAGCTCGTTTTTAAGCTCTATCCACGGTTGAAGGCGCCACTTCCAGCTTCTTTGCGAAATCTCGGACGGAGAGGTTGGGGCTCCGCTCGAAACAGCAGGCAACTCTTTTTGTTGTCGCTGGGACCTACGGCGTTCGAATCGCCCCAAACCCCCCCCAGAATAAAGCTTTCCTGGCTGTCGACAAACGTTCACCGAACACTTTTAATACGTTGGTAACAGTTGATTTTGCCACATTCAACAATTTCGCCAACTCGACGAGTAGCTTGGATTTTCGCCATGCACGTGCACAATTTGGGAGCGATACTTCTCTTCCTTTGACTACAGTTTGATAACTGAAGTGCTGATCTCAAAATCAAAATAGAGGCATGATGCTACACGCACACATCTTCAAAAAGAGAGGTGTGCAAATTTTTTTTATGCACGTTGAAAAGAAATGCGTCAAGTTTAATTCGACCAAATTTTGATGGAAACACCCTTTAGAACGATAGTTGAATCATTTTTAAAGACTTGGTCACTATTTTTTTGCTAGTTTCTAAAGACTCTATACTTTCAAGCTTTTTTTTAAATTTTTTTTTAACTTTATGGTCGCTAAAGTTATTTTCTTAATATCTCGTTTAGATGCTTTTTTTGGTATTTGCCAGCGGATTAGATAAACTGAAAGATGTTATTTTCAGTTGGATTCTTGCCACGCATTGCGATATTTACGCCGTTTAATCTATTCGAAGTTCGAACAGCACCATTTGTGCAGTTCAATGACAGTGGTGGATGGAGTATCATGTTCGGATAATGAGACAATTGTTTATGTGTTTGCTGCTTACGCTTAGTAAGAGGAAAGCAGAAGAATACTGAAGCCTTTCAAAGCTAGCCAAGTCCTCCATGTTACTACCTAATTTTTCTTCTAGAATATTTTCTACAGTATGATATATTCCAAGTGACAGTTTTAGCTTTATTCCAGCAATATACACTCAAAATTAAAAAGCGAGATTATAATGCAATTTCGCATGATTTTGTTTCGTTTTTGGAAATGGATCGTAACCTTAGAAAAAATGCAACATTGGTCGTGGACAAAAAAGTGACACATCAATTCGCTTTGAAAAATTTAATGTGTAAGTGAGGTTGTGCAGTGTATTATTGTTGAGGATAAGATTGGTGTCCAGAGGTACGATGGCTCACAAAAAGGAAAACGATTACGATTCGTATCCGAGTTTCGTACCGAGGCCGCCTGCTCTAGACTGTAACTATTCTGCCACTTTATCAAGTTGTAATGACTGGTATAAAAGCTCAACAGTTGATTCGATTGTCGAGGCACTCGGCGACACAACAAAGAAGCAAATTTCTACCGCACACACACTTGCGTGGCTTCGTTTTTTTTAAATATAGAAGGGCAATCTGGATCAGTGATGTCCATATCCTCAGTCTGGTAGAGAGATTTTAAATTTTCCACACACTTTTCCTACCTCAAGATATGATTGCAAAAACTGCAATTACATTTTTGCCACCTTTTTAACTTTTTTAAACCCTCCCGGCTTTGATGATAAAACTACATTCAAAACTGTTTTGTCTACCAATACCTTCTCTATGCTTCTCCAAATGCGAAATTTGTACAAAGTGGCCCACTCTATAGACGGTTGTTAAAACAAATTAATAAAACCTTTAAAAGATCATAAAGATTTTGAAAAAGTTCTAGTGAAAGATGTTATGACCACTTGAAAACCTGGGAGATGAACCAGCTCAGGGTTGAAAATCTCGATATTAAAGTAACAAAAATAAACACTTGAAAACCTTCATAAAACCTTTGAAAACCAGCACACGGCCAAATGGCCACAGCTGTCAAACTTCACGGTGATCGTGGTTGGTTTCAGTTGTTCTGCGTGATTCTCTGCTCTTCTGATTCATTTAGCAGTAAATAATAACTAAGAATATAATGCTAGTATTGCGGGAAATTTTTTTTGATAGCAAAATATCCAACACAAATTGAGTTTTTCACAATGTATCATGCTCCAAATCATATGCGCATGTAATTTTTTGGTGAATATTGGCACGATAAGAGCCGAAATTAAATACGCCTTGGAGATTATGCTTGTTTACATGAACAAAAACAAAATTGAAATAAATATGTTCGATAAATTAATCATAAATTTCCTAAACATTAATGGAATTCAAAAAGGTTATCAAAAACAATGCCAAAATCGGTCTCTGATCTACAGTTCATTTGTATTGCATTTAAAATTTATAATTTAGTTTTCCACATTTTAATTATTTCATATATTACAACATGGCGATTGAAAGAAATAACAGTTTTGCCAAAAAGCCAAATTATCTTTGCAATGGCTACTATAAACCTATTTGGTCATTTGGTAACCTCCCTCAATGGAAATTTGCCGTTTAATGTATTTACTGGAGGCAAAATGGTTTTAAAATGCTTTTCCAACTGACCATATTAAGATAATTTGAATGAGTCCTAAAACGACATTTAAAAACAGAATTTTACGAGTTCATGAAGTCAAAATAAAACCTTTGATAGGAGTAAAGGGAACTTTAGAAGACAAGGTGTTAAGATTGTTGTAAAGAAGCTGTGTAGGTGCTCACAAACTTTACTAAAACTTGAAACCTATTAGCAGCCCTTGCTGCCATAACAATTGATTTCTAGTGGCTTTCATAAAACTTAAATAAAACTTAATAATGCTGGATGGTTTTTGCAATGTTACTTGGGTTGTTCTGCTTTGTTCGGTTCTCTGCTCTACTGATTCATCGAGCAGTAAATAATTACTAAGAAAATGTGTTGTGAGAAATTTAGTTTGATAGCAAAATATTCAAAACAAATTCAAAATTATATTGGCACGATAAGAGTCGAAAATAATTGCGCCTCGGAAATTATTCGAGTTTACAAAAAAAACAAAAAAAAAAAATTTAAGATAAATATATTCGATAAATCAATCAATAATTTCCTAAAATTAAGTTCATCAATAAGGTTTTCTAATGTTATCTAGGGTTATCTAACGGGTGTCCACTAAATAATGAGAACGAAAAGAATGGGTCAGGAAAAAAATACCAGTGAAGTTTTGTTCAAACTGATTTATTTTATTAAAAGGGTCAAATCTTCAAACTAAGTTTAGTGAATATTGTCATATGGTCCGTGGTCCGCCGAGCGGCGCAGCTTTTAGTCGTTATGCTGGAACATGAACATTGGACGGCAGCTACATCGATTTTTCGGATGCAGCTTTGATCCTGTTGTAGGTTGCTTGGTGTTCTTGGCCTTCCAATTATCCTTGTATACTATGGAGCTCAAAAGACCGAAGAAATCCTCGATAGACGGCACTGTGGCAAATTTGTCGGATTCCGGTCTTTGGGACATATGGTATATTTTGGCCTCCAAAACGTTAGCGTTTTTTTGCGTAGTGCGATGATGCCTTGTCCGGTCAAAACACGTATTTGCCATCCGAGTGATGTTGTTTAAGAAATGGATGAGTATTTCTGCAAACACTCTCTTTGGTACACCTCCTGGTTGATGGCCAAACCGCTTGGTTTGAATCCACGGCTTCGAAATACCCTTATCGGATATTACGATGTATAACATAACCTTCGATTCAAATTTGTGCTTGAACTTATACATTACTTTGGAGGAGTAGTAGATTTGTCCTTAGTGTAGAATCGGTCGTTTCCTGGTATCTGAGACTTCGAAAGAGGAAGTAGCTTTCGTCGTCCAGAACGAAAGATTTTCCGCCGTAATTCCGAGTCATCCAGCGGCATTGGGATTTCACGGTTTGAATCTGCTCATCTGTGTACTCTGGGGATCTGGTTTTCTTTCACACACTATTCCTTCTTCCTTTAGCGTCTTGCAGATGAGTGACTTCGAACAATGGAACTTTCGGGCTGCTTCCCGTTGACTTACCGAACCTTGTTGTTGAAACATGCAGCAGCAGCGAGCGGAGCGTTTTCTCATTCATTATTTTCGCTGGACGGCCGCAACCTTTCTTCCGGGTTATCCTCATAGCATGCCAGGATACGGTATACGGTGGATACCTGAACTTTTTCACGACAAAAACGGTCCACCGTGTATTTTTTCCACGATCTTCGTTCGCTTGAAAGAATTGTACAATGCGCGCGCGCAGTTCTTCCTGTTTCGACGGCATGCTGAACACGACTGAACATGTTAGAGTGAAATAAGAGTGTATGAAAATTTTCTGGAGAGTGCAACGATTCATTCATCTAAAGCGACATTTCTATGCGGCTGTTTTTGTTCTGATGGAAAAGTATTGAAATCATTCTCATTTTTTAGTGGACACCTGTTATAAAATAGCTTTATCTCCGATCTACAGTTAAATGCACTACATTTGAAAATTTGGTGCATTTATTTAATCCACATTTAAATTATTTCTTATATATCAATATGGTGATTGGAAAAATCACGGTTTTTTCAAAAAGCCAGTTAATCTTCGCAATGACTACTATAAAACTATTTGGTCATTTTGTGGCTTTTCTCGATCCCTTTTTGCCGTTTAATTCATTAACTGGTGGCAACATGTTTTTAAAATGCTTTTTCAACTGACCATAATATAACAATATGAATGAGTCCTAAAACAGCGTTTTACGAGTTTTTAAAGTCGAAATAAAGCCTTTGATAGGAGTGAAAAGAATTTGAGAATAAAGGTTTTCAAATCGTTGTAAACAAGCTATGTAGGTTCTCATAAACCAGACTAAAACATGAGACCTATTGGCATCTCTTGGTGCCGTACTAAACCCAATTGACTTCTTATAAAACTTAATGATGCTCGATGGTTTCGGCAATATTACTTGAATAGGTTGTCCCTAGACAATTTCATTCAATACCAATAAAACCCATTCGGAGTTCTTTGAAACCTTTCAATGCCTCTGGACTTCATCAAATACTGATGTTCCTATATCTTCTCGATAGACATTATAAATAGCGCGAATATCGAGCGAATATCATATATGCTATACGTAATTTGGAGTGACGTTCAAGAAAAGCTACCGTTATCCGACTTGATCATGAAGTAGAACATTATTGGTTGTACTTTAGACGCAGTTTTTTTTTTGCATATTTTATTATGCGAAATCTGATCAAACGGATGCTTTTGGAAATATCGTATACAGAATTCCCGACAAATTTAAATACCAGTAGATTTTCCAAAAGCCAGTATCAAAACGAAGTCAGTTTCCAGTTTAAATTCAAAAAACCTACACCTGAACTAAAGAAAATTTCTGGATAAATCCACAAGAACATCTTGAGGCAATTTGAAGAAGAGGTAGAGAAAAGCCTAAAAAAGTATTTGTTTGAAGAGATCTTAAAACTATCGGTAATAATAATTACAGTAAACACAAAAGATGTCAATAACAGGGAAAGTGAATTAATATGAATGAGACATTGAAAAAGTCGGCTGAAATCCAAGAAAAAATTGCTGAAAATTAACAGTAAGAACAAATAAAAGATCACAGACAGATATTCAGTAAGTCTCCACGATTGTCTCCTAGACCATCCTAGACCATCACAAGATGATCCGAACAAAGTCCACAGGAAAGTTTGATTGGAAGTCTACATGAAATATAAAAGCTTAAGGCTGTTGAAGACTAAAACATCTTTGAGAGAATTCCACAATTCGTAGATGATGAAGATGATGAAGATGATGTGAACTACCATCTAATGTAGCAAGCCAACTGCCAATAGCACTGGACTGTTTCAATTGAACGATTTGATCAAGGATGTACTGTGATAAATGTTTCGTCGTGTTCCTGTATGAATGGCCAAAAACATATTGTGGGCCCCTAAGCAGATACACTCACTTCTCAACACAAAGCTACAGGGGTCTAGAGAGAATCTCCTTCCAGAAACAAGATCGCAAAACACATAAAAACACTGAGCCTCGCCTAGTAATAAGTCCTACTAGATGGGCAGGTGGAACCCGCCTTTTATACAGGAAATGTTAACAACAGGAAGTTGGCAGTCCCATTTGTCCTATCCAAATCGCTTCAATCGGGTACTCTGATGGTCTTCCCTTTCATCCCAACAAATAGATTTATGTAAATATATGAAAAATTCAGAGAAATAATATGATTTTCTTTCCTTGATTTTGAAATCGTCTTACTTTGAAACTTGTGTTAAAAAATTAGGCTGAAAGCCAAATTGGTTAGGGTTATATACTGTTCCCCACTTACTACTTCAACCACCCTTTGATGTAGGGTCCGGATTGTCGGTCCGGTGTTTTTGCTTTTGAAGTGCTGACTTTAGTAGCACATATCGAGACTCACGATGTGTCATATGGCACCGATCGCGGCCATGCACACTACCAAAATGTCGTGTAAATTTCTGTCCCCTGAGACCAACACATGCAACCGTCCGTCCCAAGTAACAATTTTGGTTTTATAAGGGTTCTGAAGAGCATGAATTAGACTTCAAGAATGCTATAAAACCATGATAATACTAGCAATGTTCCTTGGGGTTAGCACCGTTAGCAGCAGAATGTGTTGAAAGAGAAGAGAAAATAAATTCAATCAAACACATCTTTCGTCGAATTGCGTATTTGTCAGTTTCTGGAGACATAATTTTACGCGAAATCTTTCTTTACGTTCCCCGACTTTTAACAGACAGGAATTACGTCTCGTGTAAAATTCATAATTCCTAAGCGTGTGGGATAGGGAATGGAACAGGGTACGAGTGAGCGAAAGCAATCGTCATTGCTTTGCGCTTCTAAGATTTTCATGGTGTGAATATCAACGGCCGTTCAGAATGGTTCGACGGATGCATATGAAAGATCATTCCCGATGAGTTTCCACTCGTTTACTCCATTCCACCATGTAAAGGAGACAAAACAACATTTTACTACTACGAGCTACATTTGAGGACAGTTAGGGGCAAATGATCCCCCATCGCATCTTCAAGTGACAAGCTGTCAATCTGGCTCAGGCACATACTGGAACTGTCCATGTGAAATCTGGCTTACACCTGAAATCTGCCACGACAAAGTCGGCAGAACGCGCCCATACCCTCTTCTGAAGCGAAATGTAGGATCGAAGTTTGCCGTCATGATGGCCTCAAAACATCTCAATTGGGGCGAACATTTCGGCTGAGTTCTTTGGCAGTGGCTTGGTGCCAAAACAAAATTTCTATCTATGTACCAGTCTTAATTCGCCCAAAATAGCATCTCACCTCCGTGAGACCGCAGGAAAGGAAGATTTTCCCATTAGTGGTACCCGTCGTGCTGCATGGCTGGCTCATTTCTCCAGACCCACCGATGGCCTTTTAAACCAAGAACATTTTGTCGCAGTTGTCCACCTTCTTTTTCCTTACCTCCTCAGCATCGGTCAACCGTGATGTGGCAACGTGAAACTCCTGCCCCGGCAATTGGTTTGTTTCCGCTTTAATGTAAGTATCGCCGTCCATCACGACGTACCTCGTTTTTGTTAGCCACTCTCAGTACAGCTTCCTAGTGCGGGTTTTGGCTACCGTGTTTTTTTTTTTTTTGTTCCGGTTTGGTGCCTTCCTGACCTTGTAGATGTGGAGGCCGGTACGTTTCAGGCGGAAGCCTCCGTGTTCTTTTTCACATGGCGGATCGAGAAGTACGATCGATGCTTGAACAGATTCAACACCTTCCTTCTTCCTTCTTGCTGTTAACGAAAATTGTATAGCTAGCCATGTGTTACAATTCCATTATGCAGTATATTCAAAAATTCAGATTCATTAATTTAGCTGCGATAAATTGATCCAACTGCCTCCAAATGACAATTATAGTATTTAATGAATGTATGCACATCGACGCACTGGTTTCCGTCACACATGGTTATATGGATTCGTTGGTACACAAACTTAAATTGATATTCTCATAGTGGATGCATTTCAACCACCGATGAACTGGCATAAAACTTAAACTTAACGAATATCTAGTACGTTCGATTAAAAATTGCAGTGACAAAACCATGGAGAAACTTTACCTAAATAGGGCGTATTTCCGCATAACCCTCATCGCATTGCCCCTAATTCCACTCAAAAACATAGAATTGAGGAGCGAATGTTGTTATTAACGTAGGTATATAAAAATTATTAAACTAAACCATTAATACCTATCGTCCATAGATCAAACACTATCTAGGTCAGACATTTTGGACAACGCATTTTTCCGAAAACATGGAGACAAATATCAGAAATGTGCTTTGATTAGAAATGTTAATTCATGTTAATTTCTGCTCTCGTTCATGTCGATTAATTGATGCTTATGACCACCTCGAAAATACGGTGTAGGGCCATGGAGCCGAACGCCATTAGGTCGAAATCCATTTGCTGAATGGGTCATTAGGCCGAATTTAGGAGAACAGAAGATTGAATTGCATATTTCATGAAATCCTTGGACTCACATGACAGATTATTCCTTCATTGAACCATGAAAGAACTGCTTTTTCGAAATTTAATACTTCCAATCTGCTATCATATAAAATGACAGATTGAATGTTTCTTCTATTTCTGTTTTCTGCTCTTGCTCCGATGCCATCTCGACTTGACAAATTGTATTTAAATTCTGGCAACGTAACTATTACACTTTCAACTAGTTTCAGTCATCATCAATTTTTAATCCGCACGTTGAAAAGTTACAAACTATTAACTGTGGCTCATTTTTTCGAGTACAGTCTTTAACATAAATGTATCTTGTCAATACGCTGTTTTATACACTCAAGGGTTGATTTTGTATACACGTCATTTTCTTGTGTTTTAGGAAACACTCTTCTTGGTGAAGCATCTGTTTTACTTCCCATCGATCAAAGTAGTTAGAAAAGTACTATTTTATAACAGGCATTTAGTATTTCTTACAATCATTTTGGCATGAAACCAACGAACTTTTCTTCTCAAGCAGTCGACACTGAAGGCTTATATCCTAGACAAAATAGACCTATCTGTAAAAGGATAAGATTTTGCCTAGTGGAATTTAAAGGAATTTAATTTCCACAAAAACACTTTGACAATCAAAATTCACGTACATTTCGGTGCCCTGAGACAAACATGTCCTTTGGAACATCAGAATAAGTTAAAAGAGACGAAAAAATAAATCAATCAAACACGTAAACATGAAATCTTTGTTTACGTTATCCGATTTCGACAAACAAATAGATAAATTTCTATAATAATCTTAATGTGTATTTCACGGATTGTTTTTTTTTCGGAAACGTTTTTATTTCGGAAACAATTTTTTTTCGTGTGCAAACTAAAGCCCGATTCGAAGTAAATTTGCACGCATCCAAGTGATCATAACTCAAGAATTAAACAACATACACGGTTGATCAAAACATCATACAAAAGGGTATTTATTCAGCGATATACGGTATTACCAATTATTACATTTCACCTTCGTCGCACTTTACTTGTGATCTATGCCATCGTGATCGCTGGTGACACTGTACCGGCGAACTTTAAACTAATTTGTTGTGCATTTATCACTTCTTAACCACATCCTCGAAGTTTTTGCTTGACAATTGCCCAATATTTTTCGATCGGTCTGAACTCAGGGTAATTTGGAGAATTTATCTCTTTGGCAACGAAATGAACATTGTTTGCAGCATACCATTCTAGTACCTCCTTAGAGTAGAGGCAGCGGACTAGATCTGGCCAAAACATAACGTTGGTCTTGTGTTGCCGAATGAAAGGTGAAATCTGCTTTTCCAGACACTCTTTAATGTAAACCTTCGTCGTCATTGTGTGAGATGCGATGAAAACCTTGGTTTTAAGGCCACAACCCTCAGATTCTTTGCCAAATCATTAGTTTCCGAGTAAACTTATCAGCAAAAACGAGTTTATACCTGGAAGAGACATCCCCACGACCAGTTGCCAGGTAAAAAATACATCCGGGGATTTGTTTATTATCCATTTTGACATATGTTTCGTCAGCCATTAAAATACAGCCATAAAATTTCATCTAAACTCGTTCGTATAGTAATCGTGCTCGCTTTTTTGGCCACTAAATTTTGTTTCAGGGAACGATTCGGATGTTTACTGGCACAAAATGACTCATATTCTTCTCTTGAAAGTATGTTACGCACGATGGAAAAGTTGGAATCGTTTTTCTATGCCAAATCACGTACACACTTTTTTAAAAGAAATCAGTAAAGTTTCACCAAATTCTCAACAACTGATCTTTCGGTAATCCTTTTTTACTGATTTCGGTGAAATTTTACAGATATCTGTAAAAAAAATTTACGGATTTCGGTAATATGTCACCGAAATCCGTAAAATTGGATTACCGAACGTTCAGCTGTTGAGAATTCGGTAAAATTTTACAGATTTCAGTAAAATAACCTGAATGTGTATGGAAACACCTTTCTCCTCAGCTCTTAGTCCCTAGTGTCACTTTTATGATAGTTGTGCTGTCCTCTATCCAACCGTTGGCTTTGGGAATTTAACCCTTTTACCATTTTTGTGGCAGACTACGAAGGATTCTCTAGATGTTTGTGCAGAATTGATTTTCTTTTCTCAAGTTCCATGATCCGTAATTTCGAGATACGTCGATCAATCGAGAAAAAATTTTCACCAATTTTTTCGACAATGAAACATCTACAAATGCCTGTCAAACATTTTTTGTTTCAACCACCAAGGACCGCGTGTATTCAACCGTGCGTCCAGATTTACTTTGTATCGAGCTTTATATTGATAAAACTTTTGATTTTTGTATGTTGACTTTTTAAGACGAGAAAATGGCGGATGTATTGAAGTATGTTCTTTTGTAAGCAATTTGGTGAAAGGATATGTGGTTGGTTTCGTTCATTACACCTGCAAGAAACGTGGATGCAAAATGTGATACAGAAAGTCCACTAACCTTAAACAGCACATCATAAAAAAAACATCCCCTTCCGAGCCAACACCATCCAAGCCACCTAAAACTAAACTTGTAGCTTGACAGTATCGAGAAACGAAGAAATAGTCAAAATTCGAATCGTATTTTTCATACAGATATCTGTACGTAAAAATTAAAGATTTTTGAGATAAACCAAGATTTTAAAGATTCTTGACAATTGCTTGTCTACTCAAAAACCTCAAATTTATAATATGTGTATATTTCAATGTTTTTACCAATTCTACTTTAATTGTGCTATGTTAGGCTCATGAAACAAAAAAAAAACAACTGAAACTAGCGATTTAAAATTGGCTCACTATTGTAGAGCTCCTTGGTCCAAAGTGCACCTGACACCATCCGTTCACCTTGCAATACATTCTTCTGCTTTTCTGTACAAGAACCTTATTTTTTTGTTTTGATTCACTTTGTTTATTTGACAGAATGAATAGAAGGTTCTTCGATGTGAGATATATTTTTAGGGGCGATCCATTAGCTTGGGACCTATGTGTTGGTACTTCCTGAGCCAAAAACTATCCATTTCGTGCTTGACAACTCAGCCTACAGCGCGGCCTGTAAACAAGGCCATTTCCGCTTGAAATTGTCTGAGAAATCGAATGAAACTGGTGTCAATCAGCGTATGGATTTGGTTGTTGAGTTATATAGCTGATTGCTCCCCACTTCCCCTTATATTCTTGAATGATTTATAGACATCTTTGGACGGAGAGGCTCAAGATTAACAAAATAGTGCTCGTCCTATGTGAAATTTCCTGGAATCATAGGTTTTTCAACCACCGCGCGGCTCTGTGAACGAAGATATGGCTGGATTCACCCCGCTTCCTCTTGTATTCTTGAATAGTTTATAGACTTCTTTGCTCGGAGTGGCTCTGAGTTCAACAAGATAAGGCTTATCCTATGTAAAATTTTCTGAAAAATCGAATAGAAGTTATTTCATCTACCGCACGGCTCTGTTAACAAAAATATGGCTAATTTTACCCCACTTCCCCGTATATTATTGAATAATTTATAGATAACTTCGCTCGGAGTAGCTCAAGATCAACAAAATAGGACTAGTCCAATGTGAAATTTCTTGAAGAATTGAATAGTAGGTTGTTTAAATTACCGCACGGCTCAGGGAACAATGATATGGTCTGATTTCACCCAAGTTTAACTCATATAGTTGAATTATTTATCCCATGAATATAAGAGGAAATAAAAAATACTGTTCTTCCAATTTACAAGCATTTTCATACATTCACGCAGAGGAATTTTGGAAAGTTAGAATATTGTTCTCGGTGTTTTTTTTGCTATTCAAAGCATAGTAATTTCGAACGTTATTCTTTAACATAATTTTGCAGTGCGATAACCAATATTTATATTGCGAAATTGTTAAACAGTTCCAGATCAATGGTACCGATTACAAAATAATTGTGAGCTGTCGATCAGACGAAGCATCGGTAATAATGGGTTCTGACGGATCCGAAACTGCTGAAACGTGACGACTGTCCCCATTTTATATTTAAAAAAGGGTCCTGGCTCCTTGTGCAAGTTAGGCATACGAAAAGCTTCCATTGTACCTGGAACATTTGATCGGTTGCGATACGATCTAAGGAATTCTAGGTGATACAAAGTATCTCGGAATTGAAGCCTTCAAAGTTCTGGTATCCGCCTACAAAACCAGATGGCTAATCGTTGGAGCCACAATTGTCGCAAGTGAATCTGGAATGAGCCTTTCGAGCTAGTGTTGCTTTTCTGCGTTCCAATCCAACTACGTCAACAATCTAAAACCATCAAGCAGCAGCTTCTGTCATCCTCAATGACAACGAACAGCATCTTACGGCAGCGAGAAGTTCCTTCGAACATGGTGTAATCAGCTAGAAGCCCCGCTCAATGGTTCTCCTTGAAATTATTTAGCGAGGACGAATACTATTAGACAGCTATGGCTCTTTCGAACTTTCTGATTTCAAGAAACATCTTCGTAAGAAGTCGGGAATTACATATCAGTAACAGCAGGAGAAATGCTTGAACCGAGTCTCGATAATACCAGAAAGGAGACTTCCCACATCTGCGGTGCCCTTAATACATGATCGAACACCATTAAGCGCTTTGATCTGAACTGAATCCAGTTGTGACTACTGCATCCAAGCGAACCTGAAATGCTGTATGAACACTTTGAAGGAGTTCTACTCGATTATAAAGCCATATCAGATCTTTAGAAGTCGGTGAGCAACAGGAATCAAAACTGGTTGAGAAGAAACTGTCGTGTGTGTTCAAACGAGCAGATGAGAAGCAGGCCTTTCCCTTGCTAAAAAAGTTCATTGCAAACTTTCTACTAATCCCTGTACTACTAATTTACTTTAGAAAGAATATCCGTTTTGCTGTGGTGTGATGTAGGGAAACCGATAAATACACTTATGCCTTATTGAAAAGCCCGTTTTGTATCGGCCAATCACAATAAATGTAACTAGAAATTAGAAGAAAACTAACCGAAGTCGAGCATAGTATCGAGACACTCGAAGAAGTTCTGTACATATGTAGACGAAATGCGCGCATATGTCATTGCCAGATAAGCAAAAGGTAGTTGGAACTAAATGGAAGATACTCACTTTTTCTTCTAAATTTGTAGTCACAGGTAAATTCCACCAAAGAGCTCAAACCCTCTAAGACTCAAGTAAAATGTAAGCGTTTGGATGATGTATATCTGTTTTATTTAGTATTCAGGTACCTGAATAGTTTCCATTCTACTTCTATGGCACAACATTTGAAGCTAAGATTGTTGCCAAGATTTTGTGCAGTTGAACACAGATAAACAAGATTTTTTTGGCAAAGATTAAAGATTGAATCGAAAAATAATGTGGCAACCCTGATTGTGGGCGGCAGGAAATCAAAATCAAGTTTGTTGAAGTTACAGTGAACTGCTTTCAGTTTTATGAAATTTATTTTTGCTGAAAAAACAATTACATGGCCTTTGCTGGATAAGTTTCTGATTCAATAGCTCCGCAAAATCCAGTAAAATTTTGCTAAATTAAGCGATACAAATGAGTGTGAATGTGTGATCATTTCACTATGTACATCGTACTGGCATTTTCATGACGGTTATAAGACCATGACCATCATCTTCTCACGATCATTAGAACTCCACTGAATGATGGTCAAATACTGTGTCACTCACAAACAGAGTTGCTCTCATTTGACCGTTTGTAGCAAAAGCCTTCATGACTGCTGGAGAAAGTGATATTAAGTGAGTAGAAAAATCAATCACTCACTAATTATCTCTGAGAACGGTTTGCAAGATAAATTATTTACAGCATAATAGGTAATAATAGGTAATAACCTCTGGCAAATATTTTTCAATTTTAATACTTTTGCCATTGTTTGATTCAAAAACTCACCTGCTTCATGGATATTATCGGCAATGTCCGTTTGGACTGGTTCCCGGAAATCCAGGTTGTCGGGGCTGTGGTTCGGTGTGGAGACACTATTTGCGAATTTCAATAGCATTTCCCGAATCTTTGGAATAATTCAAGATACTACACGGTCATATGTCGACTGGAACAAAGCCATTCTGTCATATGGCCCTGGGCCTGGAAACTAGCTTAACATATCAAGTAATAACCCAGGTAATGTGCGTGTGTGTGTCTCTGTGTGTGTGTGTGTGTGTGTGTGTGTGTGTGTGTGTGTGTGCGCACATGCGTGTGGGTCGTGTGTGTGTCTGTGTGGGTTTGTGTGTGTGTGTGTGTGTGTGTGTGTGTGTGTGTGTGTGTGTGTGTGTGTGTGTGTGTGTGTGTGTGTGTGTGTGTGTGTGTGTGTGTGTGTTTGTTATCCAACGCTCACCGTCCGGCAGTGTTTTTATGGAAGAAAAATGTTTGCAGTTAAACGAACTTTTGTCGACATGACCAATATTTTTAGCCCGGGAGTTGGAAGGTGATAGCTCTGCTGAGTTCCAGTCACCCATTTCAGAACGCCTGGTTACCTCACGTCCATTCCGTAGGTCACTTTCACTCACAACCAGTTCCGCGTACACACATACAAACATCAAATGGAAATCAATATTGGCATACACTTCCATCATCAAGTCATATTGTTTCGACGATGGCAAGCGCATTTAGTAGCATCATCTAAATCTTAGTTATAATCGATAGATCTCACCGGAAATTGTTGTTGATGTTCAGTCTTCATTTGACGGCCACCCCGGGATGCTAAAGGACGCTGGTTTACGTTCTAAAGTAGAAGCTTTCGGCAAATATTTCCCATTCATTTTCCGCTTGGAACAGCACGAATACATTTAGTACTTCGTGCACAAAATGAAATACAATTAAAATCGCAGGATAGTACAAACACACTTTCGAGCAAGAAAGCAAATTAAACTGGAAAACTGGCAATCACTGGGGGCATCGATGAAAATCAGTTTCCTTCAGACTTTGGGATAGAGGTGTATCTGAATATTATATGCGACAATTAGACAAGGTATCTCTGTTTAGTATAAATATATTGATCATTGCCGATCAGCAAATGGCTGTTTTTATTACCAATTTTCTTTTACCAAACTTGCCATTTTTCAAAATCAAAGACGCCGTGACTTATATTAATTTCAAAAATCATTAATTTAATTCAGTCAGCATCAAGCGAAAATATCGACGATCTATCTGGGTAGCAAAACTAATAGCACCAATAAATAAAATAAAGCTGATTAACTCTTCGCTTCTGGTAAACTAATGATGATGAATGGAAGATGTAATGATCACATATTTTGGAGAACGATTTAGCATAACTTTAACGGGCG
>JASCZW010002552.1:0-17172 GCA_034211315.2 Aedes japonicus
CGCCGCTATTGCTTTGGGCCGACGCCAGATCCCCAGAAGAACGCGTCTTCGCCCTGGCATTGATGAACCAACGACGTTTCCGGCAGGCATTCTGTACGAGAATTCTCCCATTCCTCAGTCCGGAGCGAAAAGAAGAGCGGCTTCGACATCCCCTTCGCTGATCGTCAGCCACAGGCAGCACCCTTCTTGGGAACTCGGTGCGTGAAATGAACTTCACCTCGGAGCTTACTCTCTTCGTGGGGGAAGCGGCCTGCAAGTGGTTCGCGTCGTTGCCATCCAGGGGCGAGATACGTCTCGCCGTCTCATCACCACCGCCAAGTCGCGATTCGCCGGAAAATCGAGTCGACGCTGACAAGGTATCGCTGCAGCTCTGAAACTACAGTGGACGCGACTTCACTGCCTGACATGTATGTTCATGTTTCGCCATGCGCTTTTTCACTGTTTGATGGTGCTGCAGCGTTGGGGAGGCTCACTCTTCCGGGTCTCAGACGCGACGTGGTGCTCGCCTCGAACGCGTACACTTCTGAACGGAGTTGCTTTCACTGTTTTTGCCGTCACGGTTGTGAGTTCGACCGACAGAGCTGTCAAATTCGTCTGATGACTCAATGGGTTGCTATGACATTGATGCTGCATGGCAGCTCGTCATTTCGGTGATAAAAACCCCATGAAAAAACCCGTTGTCGCTTTCTTTTTTTGTCCATTTTTTTAAACGCAGACGTTACACGGGTAGGACCAAACATTCAACGATCTGGCGAGTAAGGCTGCAGCCTAGAATTGAGTCTTGATTAATCGCAAGAGTTCCAGACACATCCTCTAAAAGTTGAGATTTTATCATTGTGCTGGGCGATTCATTTCATCGCAATATGATCATCTTTAGTAACACCTCCATGTAATGTCCACAAGCAGATCCATCATCAATCTAGAAATCTCCCACAATTCAAGAGTAACGTTTGAAATCGGCTTCATTTGCTCAGACACAAAACCAACCGTATCGCATCTCCTAAGCACATCATTTGTGACAAAATTGTATCTACGGATCTTATAGTCCCAGCATCGCAAATCTTATTGAAGTCTAATCTGGAGAGTGGCACCATTTGAATTCCCCACACATTTTTCCGGTTCAGATTGACGATTTATTTATGAAAGTAGCTCAGCGACAGTTCAGTAAAACTGTACGTTTCGCCGTCACTGTGCATTTGTAGCATTGTTCTGCCATTGTCCAGCGTGGTTTTTTCTTTGAACTCTGGAATTACAGAACCATTTAATTCTCCCTCATGCAGCGTAAGTATAATAACATAAGTGCGGCTGAGGCCCTTTTGTCCACTGTGCATTGGTTGACAGTTCTTGACCATAAGAAAAATTGGAAAGTTCTTGTCTGGCGCAGTTTCGTGCAGAAATCGTGCCATCTTTCGACAAGAAACGTAAAACTTAAAAAATAACAAAATTATAGCAAACCTTGTTACGGTCTACTCGATCATGATATGAATCATTTGAAGTCACTGCTTCTAGATAACTGTATAACATTCTTCACACTTACATTTTCATCATCGAAATCCGTGTTGCAATGAATTAACAGTCGATCGTTCGGTAATCTGATTTCACGCATCTCAGCAAAATCGTTTACAGGATAGCCTGTCAGGATATCTACCGAAATCCGTGAAATCGTATTGCTAACGAACGATCAATCTGTTGAGAATTCGGCAAAAACTTTACAGTTTTCTGTAAAATAATCCGAGTGTGAATAGTAAATTAAGATATATCATGCCCTGGGTGGCAAAATCTGCGTAAAGAAATAGATTGTAATTTGCTACAATTACTGATATGATTCGGTTGCAACGTGACAAGACTCTACAGAATTTGTTGGTGTTTATGTTATATCTGTATCGTAGTTTGCTATAAATTAAGTTACATCTTGCAGATTTTTTTGTTGGCGCAATTTCTGTTATTTTATCTGTTATTATAAAAGCAGCGTTACCGTATAACAAAACTTGAAATAATTTTGTTGTTTACTCAGGTTGGGTTGCCATTTGGCTCATTTATCTCCCCTTTTCCACTTTCAGTAATCAGTTTCCCTTTCAAACTGCTCTCCTAAGATGTTTTAGAAAAACATACTTATTCCAAAACGAAAAGAAGATCAAGTGATTCTGACGATGGGGTCGCATCGCTTGGGCATAATTCAGTAAGTTACCCATTTCAACCCTTTTCCCAATGTTGTACTGAATAGCGAAGCATCAGTTTCCCTTCGAGCTCACGCCAACATTTTGCTGTTCAAAATACTCAGGTCCAAACAAAAAGTCCAACAACAACTGTTTCGTGGGGAATTTTGCTTTACGTGGACCATTGACTAGATTTCTAATCTAACACTGAGAAGCGAAACAATTAGTTTACAGTCAAGATGTCACTGTCACATTTAATCCGAGTGAAACGCGCCTTGAACCCAAAGGAGTCACCATCGTTAGGGCAAACTTCAGTAAATGGATTATTTTACCCATTTTAATCCAATTGCTGAAACCATCAGTTTTTCCTAAAATAATGGACTCAAAATTGTCGATTTTTCACGCGGTGAAGGTAAAACCCGCACTGACGAAAGTACCCATGTAGCATCAATCAAAGTAATCCATGAGTCAACAGACAAAATTTGACAGCTCGATCAGTCGAACTCTAACGATGATGGCAAAACAGTGAAGCAACTTCGTTCAGAAGTGTGCGCGTTCAATGAACGGCAACCCCCGCTTCGAAAACGAACATCGTGCGGCACTTTGTGTATGCCGGGTACGCTCGTTCCGGGATTCTACAACATCTTGGCACTATTAGACAACAATCAGAGCATCGAAAGAATGCTCGATTCCGGACGGCCGACGACCCTGAGCGACAGAAGCTCCAGTGCCGACGAGGAAGACCGAGGGTGGCGCGGCTCAACCAGCCAAACAGTGAAAAGTACCTGGCGAACATGAACATACAGGAAGCGTAAGTCACGTCCACTGGTTTCGAAGTGTAGGCAATGACGCAGCGGCAGCGGTTGAATAAGATGGTCAACTCGATTTTCCCGGCGAATCGCGACGTGGTGGTGGTGATGGACGAGGAGACCTATCTCACCCTGGATGGTAACGACTGGCAGGGCACTTCGTATTTTACTTCCCCCACGAAGGAAATATGCTCCAAAGTGAAGTTCATTTCACACACCATGTTCCCCAAGAAGGTGCTGCTGTGACTGACGCCGTCAAAGCCGCTCTTCTTTTGCTCCGGACTGGCAGTGAACGGGGAAATTTATTGTTCGAAATGCTTGCCGAAAGTTGCGTCGTTCATCAAGAAATACCATAAGGGCGAAGACGCGGTGTGTTCTGGCCGGATCTGGCGTCGGCCCACTACTCGAAGCGATCGTTGGAGGAGATGGAGCGGCCGAATATCGATGTGGTACCCAAGTCGGCGAACTCACCCAACGGTCCACAGGCTGCGTCCCATCGAGAATTTCTGGGCCAACCTGAACCGTAAGATCTACTCCAACAATTTTGTCGCGAAAACTGAGGAGGAATTGATAAATAAAACGAAGAAAGAACTCAAAAACATGCCTACTCGCATGTTTTCGTCCGCCATGGCGAATTTTCCGGTTAACTGCCGGACGGCCGCTCGCAAAGGTTGAGAATTTTTTTTCAAGTAAGCTTAAATAATTACCTTCCATGGGAAATTTATCAAATGTAATTATCTGTCTGAGCTATTTTGCAGCACCATCCGAAAAAAAGTCAATTTCTTTTAATGCAAACGTTACTGAATTCTGCCTAAACAAAAACTGTAACCATTCGCTTCCTTGGATTTCCTCCATTCTGATTGAGAATTTTTTTATTCGAACTTTTCGCGCACCTTAGAGTTTACTTTGGAACTTGTTAAGCATGTGAAAATACTCACCTATGGAACTGTAAACTTGAGTGTTCAGGGTAATAGCGGTAACTGATTCTGAATTGTTCTACTCAATTTGATTGATTCTATCTTAACGATAGAATCAAGGCATCGGAAAGTAAATGTTTTTGCTCTTTTTAGTAAAGGGCGAACACGAAATTATTGCGACACATTCAACAGGGCATAACTTTTTTACCATTGGGCAAAAATCAACCAAATTTTGCACACTTTCTCATTGATGTGTATTGTTTACATGCTGTCAAACTCGAAGTCGTGTTTTTCGATTCAACGAAAATGGAGGTGAACCAACGCGAGTCGAGAGAACAAATTCTTTCCAAACACCTGGAATTTCCTGACCTGTCGCACCGGCAGTTGGGAAAAATGTTGAACATTCACCATTCAACCGTCTCCAGAGTGTTGAAGCGGTTCCAGGAGCGGTTGACGTTGGACCACGGCAAAGGAGCTGGAAGAAAACCGGGACCGAAGAACAAAAAGACGGAGGGAAAGGTGAAGCGGATGATTAAAGCAAATCCCAACGTCTCAAGCCGTGATTTGGCTAAAGATCGGCATGTCGCAGAGCTACGTCCAGAATGCAAAGAAGAGAGCTGGACTACATACATACAAGGTACAGAACTTCCCAAACCGCGATGAGCGGCAACAATCGACGGCTAAAACTCGGGCACGGAAGCTCTACGAGAAGATGCTGACAAAATATGTAATACAAAATATATGCTGCTGTGGGATGGACGATGAAACGTATATAAAAGCCGATTTTAAGCAAATTCCGGGGTTGAGTTTTTCACCGGCAAGAGCAAGTTCTATGTGGACGACAAATTTAAGAAGAAGAAAATGTCGAATTTCGCCTCCAAATATCTCATTTGGCAGGCCATCTGCTCTTGCGGACTGAGGAGTGAGCCATTCGTGACAAAGGGCACAGTAAATGGCGAGATCTACAAATCTGAATACCTCGAGAAGCGCCTTTTGCCGTTCTTGCAGCAGCACGACGAAGCTCCGCTATTTTGGCGAGATTTGGCATCATGCCACTATTCTAAAAGTGTCCTGAAGTGGTATGAGGCCAATTCTGTCCATTTTGTTCCAAAGGACATGAATCCGCCAAACTGTCCGGAGCTGCGCCCGGTGGAGCAGTACTGGGCAATGATGAAGCGGGAACTTTGAAAGAGCAAGAAGACAGTCAAAGACGAGAAGGACATGTTAAGAAAATGAAAAAAAAAAAAAAACTGAGAAACTGGTACCGGATGACACTGTAAAGACTTTGATGAAGGGCATCAAGCGAAAATGCGTTCGATTTTACACTCAAGGCTCCATCGATTAACTTTTCTTTTGATTTTTGAAGTAAATATATGTATAAAACTACCCTAAAATTTTGGTTTGATTCTAAACATTGTAAGAAAATTGGCATGACATTTTCGGTGTCGCAATAATTTCGTGTTCGCCCTTTATTGATGTGTGCTTAGGATTATGGGATGTCCCAGAAAGCATATGCACGTTTTCTTCACGAAACTGCATGAAACCGGATGACGTAAGACAGCTGATTTTACTGTGTGTTTTTGTTTACATTCTGAAAAAGGCCTTTGTGTCTTAGGCGTGAATTTGAAAAAAAAACTTATCTCGAAATTGCGCCCTAAAAAAAGTTTTAGAAATGAAAACAATGATTTGAGTTCGTTGTCGAGCTAGTTTCAATCATTAGTCAAATGATAATTGTTTCCCGATTTCATTTAACACCAAGCTAGTCTAAGATAAGCCGTTCATCATCATTTTATAGGAAAAAGCAAATAACTCAGTAAGTTTGTCACTAAGCCAATCTTGATGCGCATATCCTTGCCGTGTGTGACAGGTTTATGTGTTTTTTTTTTTCAGTGTTTAAAGCGTGTGCTTATGAGTGCCATTAGTGTTGCTTCTTAATGTTAAAAGCAGGTCTTTCTTGTTTACCACTATGTCTAGCTTTCTAAGTAACGAATTTCGATACGAAACCGTATTTCTTAATTATGTCGTTCTCTAATTCAATATCGCACAGAGCTGCGTACGCGTGAGTTTGTGTCTGCTGGTGTATAAATATACATAGGAAAGTTGAAGTAGAATCTAAATATACAAGATAAAGTGAATAAAGTCCTGAAGGAACTATTTGGTTCAATCTTCGCGGTTCAGGCTTGTCTTGTTGTTAAAAAAATATGTCGCTACCTTCTTGTTTCGCGTTCTGGTTGTTTTGGTTTTTGGTTCCGTGATTAAAGCTATTGTTTGAATGTTTTGTCATCCTTGGGATTGAAGCCCTCGCATCGTGATACCTTTCCAACCTCTTTTTCAACGTCGTTACGTGTTGTCCGAGAGGCTTGTGCATGGCTAGGCCTCATTGGAAGGCATATCCGTGTCGGGCTTCTTCGATAGTCATCTTTTTAGGAAGTTGAAAAAGCCTCCAGTCTTCTCGGAACGGAAGCCCATCAGCATAGGGACCTGGTTTTTGTGGGTCAGTCGTATCTGGAATTGGGAAAAGAACAACCATTAAATTTTATCCAAACTGGACTGGTCTGGGTAAAAAGTTCAATAAGCTGATTAGACAGTTTCGGTTGGATCCCTTGGATTTACCCTCTACGTGCACTGGTCCCTGCATCCACTGGTTCTCCATCGATTTGCATCGGAAAGGTTTTCTTCGTCGTCAGTACTACCTCGCTGCACTCGAGCCAACCTTCGACCGGAGGCTCTCAGCCCTGTTCTTACCTGACCCATGTGTAGGCAATTTTCCAATCCAATAACTTCTATCCGTCGGTCACCGATATCTGAAATCCGGAACAGAACATAAGAACCAAAAAACGAGCAAATACAACTTTCCTTTTTCGATCCTCCGAACCCCTCGTGGATTAGCATCGCATACCTTGTATGGCAATCGACAGATCGACCGAGTTGAAACTATTAGCCGACAACTCTTTGTCCGGAGTTTTTCAGCTTTTTCCGGAAGGGTCCCTTGCGCATCCGCTTTTGCGACAGGTTCTCGCCCCCACAGGTTCGATCCGCCGTGGGTGTACGGGATGTTCAGTAGGGCAAATGCCCTGCAGCTGGGGACCGCTCTGCCAGCTCCAACGAGACACCGTCGCACTACGAAGAGAGATAAAAATAAAGCAAAAACCAAAAGCGATTTAACCGGGGGGTGATATGCAAATTCGCTGAAATCCACCCGTTCGTGCTGGAACACAAACCGTTAAGGTGCCGAAAGAAAAGCTGTGAAAACGTACCACGATATCCAGACTTTCGTGCAGATTTTTGCAGGATGCGGCAAATGTTTCCGATGTAGCGTACTCAAAATACCACAGCTTGTTCTTCATTCGGCTGTTGAATTTGTGGGGATTTTTCTCGCGCTCCAGATGGAATTTCACGCAGATGGCAGCGTCCTGGAAAATGGGGGAGAAATTTGCGAGAAGGAGTTTAGTGGATAAATTGTTACAATCGGTAGATTGGGAGGGCACTTTCTAATGGGTGATGTCACAGTAGATTTCGCTGGAATGAAGTGATGAGAGATTTCGTAATCTGTGATCTGTTTGGATCCTAATTTGGAAACCGGATTTTCGGGATAATGGAATTCAAATGTGAGATTTAAACGGATAGAGAACGTGAATATAATTTACGCCATCAGGATTGGTGATTGGTGAACTTTTATGCTGTTGACGGGAGGATTCCCCGCTTTATTTAAGCGTGTTGGCTCTACCCATGTCAATCTTACATATTTCGTTTGACTAAGGACTGCATCATTAATAGAAAAGGAGGCTGTGCCGCAATACGAGTGTGATGTTTGTATTTTTGATGAATTTGAAAATTCTAAAAATAATGGAGTGGTAACAGTGCGATACTCTATTTTCTTACTAAGCTACTTTTAATGATTAAATATTCTAAAGAAGTGTTTTATGATATTATTAATTGCGACATTCGGTTACGGTTATGGTTGTAGTGTCCGAGACAGGCTTAAAATAAATAAATTTGCAGTGGTGCTTTTAGTATGTACAAGGAAATGCAAGTGAGAAAGTGTAATAATACAGGGTGTGGCAGAAAATAATGCGAAAATTTGTTCTATTTCTTTCAAATCCTATTTTCAACTAATTCAAGCAATAATATCAACATTTTCGAGTGCAGTTATCTTTATAAAGTCCTTTTGAACAAATTTATTTAATGTGTCCTCCATTTTTATTAATAACATCCTCGAGCCGACGCCGGAAGCCAGAGCATGCCTTTCACACGTAGTCCTCCGACATTGACTACCATGTGCCTGTTATGGTTGACTTCAGGGTGTTCACACTAGGGTGTGATGTTTTGCAGGCTCGTGCTTCAACATATGCCCAAATCAAATAATCCAACGGATTAAGATCTGGACTGCTAGCGGGCCACAAATCCTTCAGCCAAAACTTCATGTTATCGTTCAACCATTGTTGGGTTCGATTGGACGTGTGACACGGCGCTCTATCCGGTTGTAGGACAACATTTTGGTCCTAGGAGAAGTTGGCCTTAACCCACCGAAGCACTTGGTCCTTCAAAATACCGATATACACTTCGGTATTGATTTTAACTCCAGCATCAATGAAAACAGCCGGCATTTTCAAACCGTTGGACGCCACCAAGCCAAACATCATGACACCAGCCGGATGTTTGGTTTGAAATTTGAATTTCACGTTTTTCAGGAACGTTCTCCATTTTCTGCGGTGAAATGAACCGGTCCGTGCAGCTGTTGGCCACAGCATCAATGCTGAAAAGCTTTTCGTCTGGAGAACAGGATTATCATTTTTTCCTTCTTCATCAAGAAAATCAATTTCTTGGAACCGAGTCACTCGTAGTTCCTTGACCCGGTCCGTAATTAAGTGGCGTTTCACTCTGGCTCTGGAAGATGCATGCAGGTCTTCTTTGATGATTATCCGCATGGATTTCTCCGAAATATTGGCTTCCTTTGCAAGTTTTCTCATGGAACGCACCGGGTTGCGAGCAGTTTTTGCACGGACCGATTTGATCACGTTTGGCGTGCGTGCAAAGCGCGGACGTCCGCTTCCCGGCTTTCGCTTAGGATCATCATGCAGGGACTTTTTAAAGAGGTAAACTGTTGCCAAATGGCACCCTACCACCTTGGCAATCTCTTTCGGCTTCTTCTGGGCGATCAACAAACTGGTGATCACTTCTTTCGCGAACATTTTGACGAATGTTCAATAAAACAAACAGAATGTTTGGATGCAGCACTTGAAAGTAAACATAAACAAATACACTTTCGACAGAAATTAGTCACTAGCTACACGAATTAGCCCAATACATAAGTTTTAACATTTTCGCATTATTTTCTGGCGCACCCTGTATGGTCGTGATTCTAGTTCGGTTGAAGGAAGAAGCTCTCATCAGCTATTTTTTTTCTCGGCTCCGAGGATCGCATTGCACAGTGGTCTAGAATGCAAATTTAGCTGGAGAGATACATTTTCAGTCTAAATTTGAAGTTGTGAAGCAGAATTGTCTTCTACAAAGTTGTTTCTAATAACAAGGCGCTTCTTTTGGTGTAATTGAAAACTAGGGTGAACCTTATTTTCAGGAAAATCAAAAATATATTTTTTTTTGCAAAAATAGAGGCATACACTTCTTAGAAAAATTTTAAGCACCTTTGATTGAATAAATATTTCTGTACCTTTGATATGACTTTGATTTTCACCTACATAAAGGGTGTCCACGATGAAATTGCCACACACAAAATTGATTCGCAAAATTCGAGTTTTCATCCGATTGCCATCAAATTTTCAGGGATTGAGAAATAACTATTAAACTTCATTTTACCATTTTACTCGTATTTTATTTACAGTCCATACGCAAATGCCCGAGCCTTGGCCTTAACTCCCGGCCATAAGATTCTGCACAACCTGTGAATCAACCGTTTTTTGCATGTAAACCCATACTTTCTTCAGTTCCTCGACTGTCTTCACTACCTTAGGTCGTTTAAGAAGGTGCTGCTTCATAATCACCCAGTACTTCTCGATGGGGCGGAGCTCCGGAGTGTTGGGAGGGGTTGAACATTTTCGGCACGAAATTGACCTTATTGTCCGCATACCACTTCAGCACGTCCTTGGAGTTGTGGCATGAGGCCAAATCCGGCCAGAAGATTGTTGGGACGTTGTGGGCCTTCAGGAGAGGAAGCAGCCGCTTCTGGAGGCACTCTTTTATGTACAGCTGTTCGTTCATCGTGTCCTGGGTCACGAAAGGTGCACTCCGCTTCCCGCACGTGCAGATGGCTTGCCAAACCAGGAATTTCTTCGCAAATTTGGACATCTTCTGAGTGTGGACATGCTCCGGAACGCTGAACTTATCCTTGGCCGTGAAAAACAGGTTGCCGGGGATCTGTTTTGAAGTCAGCCTTCAGCATATGTTTCGTCGTCCATGATGCAGCATTCAACTTTCGTCAGCATGTTGAGGTACAACTCCCTGGCACGGGTTTTGGCGGACTTGTTCTGCTTCTCGTCGCGATTAGGGGCCTTTTGTACCTTGAACGTTCGAAGCCCAGCCTTAGTTTTGGCCTTCTGGACAAAACTTCGGCTTAGGTGCAGCTTCTTAGTCACCATCCCGAACGAAGGCGTTCGGATTTCAATTGAAGGCCCCAACTATGCGGTTGTGATTTTTGGTGTTGTACGGAATACTTTTTCCTTCACTTCTGGGCTTCCGATCGGTGGTCAACCGTTCCTCGAACCGCTTAATCACTCGCGACACCGTGGAGTTCGCGATTCCCAACGTTTTAGCGATGGAACGATGCGAGAGATCCTTGTTCTCGTGATGAATGCGCAAGATTTTATCACGCACGAGCTGTTCTTTCGACTCCATTTCCGCGAGTTTTAATCAAAGGACTTTAAAACTTGCAGGATGTAAATAATGCACTATGAACTAAATCCACCCAAATTTTCATTAAATTCTACCCAACGGTTAAAAAGTTAGAGCAATTTCATAGTGTGGCAATTTCATCGTGGACACCCTTTAGCTAAGGGTGTCCCTATGAAAATCAGTTATTTTGTTGTAATTTTTTTATATTAAATCAAAAAAATAGTTCTCAACCGCATTTGACGGATTTTTATTACTGCATAGCATATCTGAAAACTGTAGAAACACACTTAGAATTTGTGAATTTTACACGAGACGTAATCCGCGTTTGTAAAAATTCGGGGAACGTTAAGAATGATTTCGTGTAAAATTATGTCTCATGGAACTGACACATACGCAATTCTAAAAAAGATGTGTTTGATTGAATTTATTTCCTCATCTCTTTCAACTCATTTTTATGTGCTAAAAGACGCTTACATGTGTCGGTCTCAGGAGACAGAAATTCACATGATATTATGGAAGTGTGAAGCTTATTTTTTAAAGTTGAATAAAACACATTAGAAAAGAGCTTAATTTTATAAGAAAATCTTCAATTACTCGCTAGTGGTGAGATATCGGCAAGATTTGCACGTCAAAACTTTGATCCTTTTTTCAGTTATAAAAATGATCTGAAGACAACTTTGTTGGCAAACTTTTATACCAGAACAGCAAACCTTTGTTGCTTCTATTATAGTGTTGCACGAGAGGAGAAGCGTCTACAACCAACATGAAAATCTTCCTCCAAAAACCCCCACATGCCCAATTTGATTCCATTTGCTTGATTAGTTTTCGAGCTACGCGGAAACTTGTGTTTTATTTGTATGGGAGACCTCTTTTCAGAGAGTGGAGGGGTCTCAAACCATCATAAAAAACATACGTGATCGTGCTCATGTCATATCAATACATCCAAATTAAAAAAAGCAAGATTGTATGCAATTGGTTTGGTTTCATTTATCGTTATGGGTCGTTACTTGGAGATTAAATGCAACATTGGTCGTGGGCAAAAAAGCAACAGATTCGAACTGCGGCCATCAGCGCGACGACTCTTCATTGGAACCATCTAGCCACCATAAGAAGTTGAGGCGAACCGAATCAAAGCCCTACAGTTGCTTCGGTTGTCGAGACACTCAACGTTACAACGATGAAACAAATGTCGATCGCACACACTTACATGGATTCGTTTATTTAATAAAACGCATGGTGACTTGATGAGAGGGAGATGCTAGTGTGATGACGAGTGAAAATAAAAATAAAACACTTGACAGCGGAATAGCAACAGTGGCCAATGGCGTAGCGGCGTTTTGTGTCATTGTCTCACCTATATTGAGAAGTTGTTAACGGTTGCACAAAAACCCAACGGTTGCTGCGACTGTCGAGGCACCTAGCACACCGATAATCGCTTGCACACACTTGCATGGCTTTGTTTATACCATAAAAGACTTTGTGGATCATGATGGGCAACATTGCCTTTTCAAAATAATGCGGATTTCTCAAGATATGATTGCAAAAACTGCAATTGCAATTTCAACTTTTGGGTGTAGGTTGTGATAGTTTCTAGCGGTTGTTTTCTCTCTCGCGTTCCTTTTTCCGGTCAAGGAGGCGGATTCGTTTGTGCCTTGACCTACCCCCCATTGGGGATGTAAGGCAAAAGGGATAAGTCCTTGGTTCGAGTACCACTATATCCAGGCCCTTCGCTCAATTTTCAATTTTTCAATACTTCTATGTAATTTTCACTACCTTTTTTTTTTTTTTTTCTTTATTAAAGAGACTTTTAGCCTCCTGGGCTAGTTCGTCTCTAATTTTCACTACCTGCCGTACACTGACGGAACTTTCAACCCTTTCTCTTCATATTTTCCATTCTAGCAAACATTAACTGTCCCCTCCTGGGGCCTCACGGTGATTAGCGAACATCTCTTCCTACATCAACCTCCACATGTCAAATTCAGTTCCATTTGCTTAATTAGTTCTTGAGTTATGCAGAAATGTCTGTTTAATTTGTATAAGAGCCCTCCCTTCTAAATCGGGGAGAAGTCTCGAACCATCATAAGAACCATCTCCGGCCCCAAAAGCTCCTGCGTACAAATTTCCATAACAGTAGAGATAATTCTCATGTTTAGTTAAAAATGGTGTTTCATTTGTATGAGAGCCCCTCCTTCGAGAAAACCACCTTAGAACCATAGAAACATTTCTCACCTACAAAAACTTGTCCATGCCAAATTTGGTTCCATTTGCTTGATTACCTTTCGGATTATGCAAAAAAAAATGTGTTAAATTTGTATAAGAGTCATTTGTTCCCGATTTGTTGGAAAAACTATAAGGGACAGCCCAATGGGGTTGTACGCAAAGTTGACGTAGGACTACGTGACTATTTCGAAATAATCTACATATATATCTATGCATATACATGTACATCATATCGTGATATGACTACCAACTTCATCATACATATTTCCCTCCAGATTTGATAAATTTGCCACGAGCTTGGCACGCCTGCATTAAAAAGCCACTTGCTTGCGACAGCCACTGAGTCATCATTCTAGCTGGTTGCTCGCCCGCGTACTTTTCTGCAGGGTACTTGCAACCGTCAGCTGTCAGAGAAGTACTGGCCCATTGCCGCTCTGCACAGATCCATGGCTGCCGAGCGAATGAAGAAAATTTGAAGGTGTCCCTGTTTTGTATCGTGCACTGCTGCATGTGAGACGTTCCTTACTTAAATTTGAAGTCTGTGATAGCAAAGTACTGTGTATTTGGTAAATTTACTCTGAAAAAGCGGCATTATAAGACATCACCTTATATTTGCGTTAATGTCAATAGTTGAATGTTAAAAATCAATGGTTTTTAATATTTAAATCGAAGCGTAGAAAATGTTCCGATCGATTGGTGCGAACATTTTGAAAATCAATCGTGGAATGACTTAGTTATTAACGTTCAAAACCTATATATTTTTCGTGACGCTCCAAATTTTTGCAATTCGAACGTGTACCCCAGTATTGAAAACACAGACGTAGTCCTACGTCAAAAAATATTCTTCTTCGTCTGGACGAGTGGGTTGAGACGAATGGCTTACTATCAGATACGCAATTTGGTTTCCGTAAAGGGAAAGCTACGAACGACTGCCTTGCGTTGCTTTCAACTGAAATCCAACTAGCTTTCGCCGAACAGCAAACAGCAAATGGGTTCAGTTTTCTTGGACAGCAAGAGGGCTTTTGATTCTGTATGCATCGAAGTCCTTTCGGGCACACTCCACGCTAGTGGGCTTTCATCAATTTTCAACAACTTTTTGAACGATTTGTTGTCCGAGAAACATATGAGCATTTCTCATGGATATATGTGTGCATATGTATGCATACTTCTATGTCAAAGACATTGATGAACGTCTTGCTGAAAATTGTACGCTAAGGCTGCTTGCAGATAACGGCGTTGCGAAATATTGAACCCATTGGTGATCTAGAATTTTGAAAAGTTGCTTGAGCGAAATCCTCAAACACGGTTTATGAGCTTGTACTATGAGTACATAACTCTGGAGCATCCTCGTTCACTCCCAATCGGGTGGATTATCCTGATCTTTTTTGCTCGTCTGTGAGATTCGATCTTACGATGAGACAAGAAATTCAGAGAATTCCAGAACCCCATTGTTCGACAATTGTACCTTCAGTTTTCGCGAGCAAGTACCGCCACGTTACATCAGAGAAGAAGTTTTACACAGATGGGTCAATAATCAATGCGTGTTCAACGATCTTCATAGCGCCTCATACAAGCTCCAGAATCCTTGTTTGGTATACGTTACGGAACTTGCAGCTATATCGTACGCATTAGAGCGGATTGCCTCACATGTCCCTGATCATTATTTCATATTTTCGGATAGCCTAAGTTCTCTGGAGGCTATTCGTTCAATGAGGCCGATGAAGCAATCGACGTATTTCCTGCATGAAATACGGTCGTCACTGAGTGATTTATCCAACAGCTTATTGTTCTATACCGGGTAATGAGAAAGCGGACTCACTGGCTGTGGTGGGCGCTATGGAAGGCGATATTAACGAGCGACAAATCGCCTTTAATTAATTTTTTTGAATTTACAATTGCTTGTCAGCGAGTTCTTACAACTGGCAACAAATGAATGACGATGATCTGGAAAGATGGCTACTTTCTATTCTTCCACAGGTTTCGAGAAAATCTTGGTTCAAAGGGTTGAACATGAGTAGCGATTTTATCCGCGTAATGTCAAGGCTCATGTCCAACCATTGTTCCTTAAACGGGCATCTCTATCGAATTGAGCTCACAGACAGCAGTTTGTATGCCTGTTGTAACGGTTATCACGACATCGAGCATGTTGTCTGGTCATGCACCTTATATCATGTGGCGGGATCCGACTTTATGTGATTCCCTCAGGGCCCGAGGAAAACAACCTGCTAAACCAATTAGAGACGTTCTGGCCTGCCGCGATCACGAATATGTGAAATTAATCTACGATTTCCTAGAACGGAGCGATTTGAAAATCTAGTAGCGTTTGGTCTTATAATTTTCCAAGTCTTCCCCTCATCGTTGTTCCACCATTGTCTCTTTTCTCAGTTATACCGTCAATCGTTCGTTTAAATTCTGAGATCCAGAGCACTTGCTATAGTGCTTATTGTACGGTCAATCACCGATATGCAACAACAACAGTTTCCTCCCACGTTCCTTGTCCTCAATCCTTTCCAAGTATTCAACATGTTTAAATATTGTATTCCTTAATCTCGAGCAACCCGCGAGTACTCGGCCCTGTCCTACTAACATTAGTATTAAGAAATCTAAATTTCAGTGAACATAGAATAACGACTCCGCAAAGCTAACGCGTTTGAGCCTTGACAAGAAAATGGATTATAAAAAGAAATTGTTCCCGATAGAGGATGGGGTGTCAAATTGCCTTTGAAACATTTCTTATCTCCAAATACCCACATATGCCAAATTTGGTTCCATTTGCTTGATAAGTTCACGAGTTACGCAGAAATTTTTATTTCAGTTGTATGGAGCCCCTCCCCACTTGAGACAGGGAAGGAGGTCTTAAACCACCATAAGAACCTTTTGCGGCCCCAAGACCCCTGCATACAATTTTTTTATAACAGTAAGGAGTGTATCGAAAAGTAGTTATAAACTTCCAAATAATAAAATAGGCATGAAAACATGGTTAAAATTAACATACTATTTCAGTTTATTATAGCTTAACATGTTTACAAAAGATCCAAACGGAAAAACTAGTCATCATGTTCATTTCTGTAGAATGCCCGTACCTTTGATTTGACACCTGCCATCAAATTCCTGCACAGTGACCTTTGTGCACTTCCTGATGCCGCTGCCCAATTTTTCTTAAAATCGGTCATGTTTTTGGGACACTGTACCATCCTTCTTAAATATACGCTTGACTATTGCCCAATAGCGTTCGATCGGTCGCAACTGGGGACAGTTTGGTGGGTTGATGTCTTTTTCTACGAACTTGATGTTATTCTCCGTCAGCCACTGTAGAGTGGATTTGGCGTAATGTGCCGATGCCAAATCTGGCCAGAAGAGAGGAGGGGACTGGTGCTTTCTATACAATGGTAGCAACCTGTTCTTCAAACATTCCTTTTGATAAATCTCAGCATTTATAGTTCCTTTTGTATAGAAAATTGAAGAACGCAAGCCACATGTGCAAATAGCTTGCCAAATGAGCACCTTCTGACCGAATTTCTCCATCGCAACAGTCGTATTCGCGGTTGGCACACGTTCCCCAACAGATTTAGTATAAAAACTGCGGCCCCGGTAGCGTTCTTGAATCTTCTTTAACGTATGTTTCGTCATCCATCAAAATGCACTGGTCGACATTGTCCAAAATGCAGCTGTACAGCTTTCGAGCCCTGGTTTTGGCACGAGACTTTTGTTCCGGAGTTTGTTTGGGCACTTTCTGCTTTTTGTACGTCTTCAAGTCATTCCTGCGCTTGATTCGTTGAATCATTCCGATGCTGGTCCTGAACTTCTTGGCTAGATCGCGAGTAGAGGCAGATTTGTTCCGTTGAATATAATCCACAACTTTTTGGTCCAAATCGGGGTTGCTGGAGCCGGGTTTCCGGCCACTTCTTGGTAAATCTCTTGAGGGAGCACTCCTTACCAAACTTTTCGATGATGCGTTTTACACTTGCCGGGTGAACATTTACTCTTTCGCAATCTGGTTGTAGGTAACACCTTTTCGGTGCACCAAGTGTGCAGAATTTTCTTTTAGTCTCAAATTCAATTCGCGACATTTTGAATACAACTTTATCAACGGAAATGAATGAACCGAATAATCATTTTTGACATGTAAACAAAGCAAATGGCGCTTACACGCTAAAAATATATACAGTAGTTTATGCGTAATAACGCATCGAATGTTTATAACTACTTTTCGATACACTT
>JASCZW010002553.1:0-92500 GCA_034211315.2 Aedes japonicus
CGTCATCCTGGCTCGAACTCTTCTCCGTCATGCGGCGGTCGGCGTCTTCAACGGATACGAAATCCTCCATTGTTGTTGCTCGTCCGTTTACTGCTGCTCCGTTTACTGCTGGTCGTCCGCTACTGCTGCTCGTCCGCTACTGCTGCTCCGCTATGGTCCTCGCTGTCGATGCGTTGCGTGCGAAATTCGTCACAAGAATGACCCGATGCTAGGCATCAGTTTTCTTTTATACCTTCGTAGACCAACAACTGGAAGTGTAACGACCAATCATAGGTAGAGAAACGAAGAGTGGAAAGAGTAGAAGAAAACTAATGTTCTATCGTTGATTGCGAACAGGGATGACGCCAAGTGGGGTTTCCTTCAAACCCGCAGAATAATTTCGACTCATTCAGTGTTTTTTTTTTTTTTTTTTTTGAAAAATTATTATATTTATAACTACCTTCTATGCTACATGTCTTCTCACCCCTACTCTTATTCAAAAACCGTATACAACATCATATCATCGAATTTTTTTGGTTTTCGGGATTGTCGTTTAGGTCTGGCGTTCTGAATCTCGTCGTTTCTGGCAGAATGTGCCTCCAAATTTCCATCGATTGGTGATGAATTAATAGCGCTCCTTGGAATTTCCAAACTCTTTGTTGAAGACAACTCCAGATCGTCTTCGGTCATCAATTCTGTATTGTAGAACAATCGTAATAAAAAAAAAAACCTACAAATAACATCGATTTATTTACATTGAGGTCTTACCTGATGAAGAATTATATTCGAAAGGCTCATCATTGTCTATTGATGTCGATTCATTTGTGTTGTTTGCCTTTTCTGTGATACGTTTTGCATCCGCTACATTTCTAGAAAAAAATACTCCTCGCTCGCTACGTACAACTATCTTTGCTCCGTCTCGCGCAACAATAGTTAATTTTTTGCTGCCGTAGGTTGGATCGGATTTCAATCGCTTTAACTGCGTTAATATAACTTTATCTCCAACTTTCAAATCTGACGGTTCGGCGTTTCGTTTCAAATCTGCATATCGTTTGCTAACCAGCTTTGATAATGCATCTCTTTCAGCAATGTCATGTCGATCCACAGTACTGGTTTCGCTCGTCCACATACATGGAAATGTACCTCTGAACTTTCTTCCTACCAGAAGTTCAAATGGGGTTACACCTAATCTTGACAAAGGCCTTACTTTATTATGCATATGTACGTAGTTCTCCAGTGCTTGTCGCCAGTCCATATTATCCAATTTAGCTGCTGACAATGACCTTTTGATGCCCTCGTTTTGCCTTTCCACGGCACCATTGGTCTGGGGACATAATGGAATCGATTTTCTTACTTTTATTCCCTTGTCTTCCCAAGTTTTTACAAATTTAGAACTTTGGAAGGGGACCATTGTCGCTTTGCAATATTAAGGATATCCCCAAACTTGGAAAACTTTATTAAGGGCCGCATTGGTAGCGTCTGCATCCATATTTTTCATTTCAATGACGTGGATATAACGCGAATATATGTCAACTATGACCAAGAATTCTCCAGCACCGAAACTTTTATCCGTGAAAAAATCAATTTGTAATATTTCCCATGGGCCATTTGGAAGATTCCTACTGCTCAAAGGAATTGGTCGCTTCTTCCTTGATAATCGCAGGCACGTCTCACATTCGTTCAAAGAGGATTCCACGTCCTTGGCCATTCTCGGCCACCAAAAATAGTCCCGCAGAATTCTTTTCGTAGAAGCTACGCCTAGATGACCTTGATGAGCGCAATAAATTGCCCTTTGCCGTAAAGTGTTTGGGAGTACAATTTGATCATTCTTGTACAAAATTGATCCAAAAACGTGGAGTTCTTTTGATTGACTTTCAAATCGCTTCAAATCTGCGTCCCAGTAACCGGTTTCTAGCGCTCTTATAATTCGAACCATCTCATCATTGTCTTGAGCATGAATCTCAATCTCGTTCAGAGATATTTCCAGCCTACCTGCATCCAAAAAGTACAATAAATGCTTATCGTCTGTATCGTCGAATGATTCTGTTGCCTGAGACTTTGCCACAAGTCTGGAAAGAGCGTCAGCCACATTCATTTCTCCCGGTATTCGTTTTACATTGAACCGGTACGGCTGCAACCTCAGCGCCCATGCTTCTGCTCTTGAGACCGCTCTTCTGCCAATCCTGATGTAATCCTCCAAAAATAAACTCATTGGATGTTGCATCGGTACGAACAGTAAAATCCAAGCTCATCAGGTACATAGAAAATCGCTCTATTCCCCACACCATTGCTAGAGCTTCTCTCTGCGTTTGTGGATATCTTTGTTCCGTTTCCGACAATGTTTTCGAAGCACATCCAATCACTCTCGGTACAGATGTTTCATTAAACTGCACCAGCACCGCACCCAAGCCATAGGGAGAAGCATCCACGTATAATTCTGTCTTATCGTCTTTGTTGAAATAGCCCAGTTTGTTAATCACGTTCAATGCATCATATTTTAGGTGTTCGTATTCGTCCTCAAGATCCTGATTCCAATAGAAGCGATCTTGCTTTGCCAATTCTCGAAGTCTTTGGGTTTTGTCTGCTCGGTTGTGAATAAATCGGTCTACAAAGTTTATCAAACCCAAGAAACTTTTGACTTCGGGTATAGTTTCCGGGTGCCTAAAGCTTTTGATGGCCGCAATTTTGTCTTCCGCTACTTTCCATCCATCAAAGCAAATTGTGAACCCAATGAAGTTCACACATTGCTTGCCAAAAACGCATTTTTCTTCATTAATTTTTACATTATGATTTTTAAGCATGCCATAACCTTGGCTAGGTTGTCGTCATGTTCCTCTCTAGTCTTTCCCGAAACCAGTATGTCATCAAGATAATTAACGGTCCCTTTGCATCCTGCCAAAACGACAGTTTGAAGCGCTTCCTGAAAGATGTCTGGAGCATTGCACAGACCGAATGGAAGACGTCGATAGCGATACATTTGGTCTCCCGCAAAAAAATTCGTAAGATGGCGAGAGTCTTCATTTAACTCCACATGGAAGAACGCACTATACAAATCAATTGTGGAAAACCACTGTGCACCATGGAGCTCCAACAAAATAGATTCTAAAGTCGGCATTTTGAAGGGCGTCCTATAAATACACCGATTAGGTCCTCGTAGGTCAGTTACAAGGCGAATATCGTTTCTTCCCTTGGGGACCACAAGTAACGATGAACAAAATGATCGATCCATACCAGTTGTTACTTTTTCTATGATGCCGAGAGCTAAAAGATCGTCCAATTTCTTTTCGGTAAGTTTCTTGAAAACGGCTGGTATGTGAGTATAGACACATCGTGAAGGTGGCATAGTCTTGTCATATCTTAGCGAAATTTGAGGTATGTTGAACTTTGGGAATTCTTGAGGATGATCTTGAACTTGATAACAAAAAGCGATACTCAGCTCACATTTCCAAGAAGAGCTCATGCGAGATGAATTAATTGGAACATCCAGTCCTACGGCAAGAACGCTGTATCGAATGGCCGTATTGAACCCCAAAAGTGATCGTGCTTCGTTGATTACATAAAATTTTTCGATCGTAACCGGCCTGTCTTTAGAAACGAATAACTCAGCCGAAAAGTTTGCCACTACATTGATTTCACCTTTCGAAGCGTATGCTTTAAGTCGCTTATCCGACGAATAATCCAATGTAAATATGTTTCCATTGCCATTTGAATTTGAGAGAATCCTCTCAAAGTCCTGCTTCGTGACAGTGTTGACTTGGCCCCCTGAGTCAATGAAAAACTTCACCGGGGTTTCCGCAACGTGGGTATCAATGTAAGCATCGTTTTCGGTCACTATTCTTTGAACAGCGTGTGAAGGCTCAGTTCTGGCAGAGCAACTAGCCATTTTTTGCTGGAAAACCATGGCATCCTGTAATTGATCAATTCTTTTTGTAGTGAGTTTCAATTATTTAATATTGCTATTCAGGTTAAATTTCAATGTACACAACTCGATACATAAAAATGTGCTCTTTATTTAATGCTCTGAGTAATATACGTTAGACAATCACTTTCAATCATTTCAATCGAATGATTTAATATATTTACTTGAAATCAACAAAATAAAAAAAAAACGGGTTTCGAAAACAAGAAGAAAAAAAATGCAATAAAAAACATGTTAATTCAAATCATGATCATCTTCTCGTACCTCATCTTTCATTTCTCCCTCAATTGCTGCGATCTTGGGGTTATTCTCATGTTCCGTGAGCTCATTCGGACGTTTACGAGGTCCCGACATTGGCTGTGCCACTCGCGAGCATACCCTGGCGATGTGTCCCATGATTCCGCAATTGCGGCACACTTTCTGAATCACCGGACAGTTATTGGGCTGATGATATATGCTACCACAACGCCAACAATTTCCGACACGATTATACTGGAGTCCACGGCCTCGTCCGCGGTTTGAGCCTTGACGTCCTTTGGAGCCAAAATGCCAGTTTCCATGAAAATTTGGCCGGTAGTTAGAGGGCGGTTGCCTAGGTGCTTCGCGCGAGTGCTGCGAAAGAGCTGAGATTGTTTTTGTTTCCTTTTGAGTTTGGTGTTTCTGAAATTCCTCTTCATTCGATTTTTCGAGTTCCCGGTCTCTAACGAGGTCAATTAGATCCTTCATGGTTCCTTGCCTCACCCAATTTCTACGTGCCAGAATCCTAACCTTTGCGTCTGATGCTCCTTTGACAATTACTTGAACAGCGGCTTCCATTTCGTGTTCGACTGGGTAGTTGCACAATTTGGCTGCGTTTGCTACACGCCTTACAAACTGTGTGTCACTCTCTGTGGTTGACTGAACCATGTTCATCAGCTTACCCCTTTGCTCCAGAATATATGTTCGAGAACCGAAAAAATCATCCAAACGCTCCATGGCGTTTGAAAAAGGACACTTGATCTCACAAGACATTTCCTTGGACGACACTGTTGTTTGATAGATTTCCCGCAGCTTATGTCCCGCTTTGACTTTGAAAAGACCAAATAGGGCATTCTCATCAGTAGCATTAACCAGTTTGATTGATGAAGTGATTGTATCTTTCCAATAGTCAAAAGCACGCTTATCAATTTCGGTCTCGCCATCCGTTGGAGTGCATTCTGGAATATTGATTGAGCCCAATGTCCAGTTGCTCATAGTGGTCAACAATTTTGAGTTCTCGCTCTGATCCGTAGGATCATCCCGAGCTGCTGGGATCTAATCATTCGTCTGGATGTCGGTTTCGTCCTCAATTTGCACAAATGAATGTTCGAGCTCGGCGATACGTGCTCTTAACAAATCATTTTCTGCAAGAGCTGCTCGCAATCGTTTTTTTATTTGTCTCTTTGTTTCTCTGAAAATCAATAAGATAAAACAAACAAAACTGCTTTTTAAAAGGCTGTCATTATTCTATAGAAACATCTCCAGCATCTTTTTTTTTTCTAAGTGCATCTATTTTTTCACCAATTATTTAAAATATCTTGGCTCTATGTATGCAACAATTAGTCGACTCGAATATCAACCCTATTTTCTTTCTGTCTATCTCCACCAGAAAAAAAATGCATTTATTAAATATTCCGTCCACTTCCGCCGGAAAATCAAATCTTTTTCATTATTTCATAGATGTTCAATGCAGTGATCGTCTTTTTCTACCGATCACCAAGTGTTTTGAAATAGTCCGTCCATTTCCGCCGGAATAAAAACCAATGCGTGCCAAATCATCCCGTCTATTTCCACCGGAATATTAGCACAATTTCTTTCATGTTTTGTTCTCCACTTTTTTTTTTTTTTTTTTTTACTCACCGCACAATATGGATGACTGGAACTGCGCCATTGTCGTCATCCTGGCTCGAACTCTTCTCCGTCATGCGGCGGTCGGCGTCTTCATCGGATACGAAATCCTCCATTGTTGTTGCTCGTCCGTTTACTGCTGCTCCGTTTACTGCTGGTCGTCCGCTACTGCTGCTCGTCCGCTACTGCTGCTCCGCTATGGTCCTCGCTGTCGATGCGTTGCGTGCGAAATTCGTCACAAGAATGACCCGATGCTAGGCATCAGTTTTCTTTTATACCTTCGTAGACCAACAACTGGAAGTGTAACGACCAATCATAGGTAGAGAAACGAAGAGTGGAAAGAGTAGAAGAAAACTAATGTTCTATCGTTGATTGCGAACAGGGATGACGCCAAGTGGGGTTTCCTTCAAACCCGCAGAATAATTTCGACTCATTCAGTGTTTTTTTTTTTTTTTTTTTTTTTTTGTGAAATTATTATATTTATAACTACCTTCTATGCTACACTAGACACTTCGTTATGCCTGAAAAGGGGAACTTTACCATTCGATTTTCTAGCAGCACAGTCCGCCACGAGGATTGCTATCCGAATACTGGCGAAGGACCGGAACAACTACACTCTCCCGTTGATTTTACGAGCGTCTGAGCGCCTGGATGGCGATTTTTGGGTCATTAATGGCATTGGAAGCAAGACTGGTCCAAAGTAGACGCCAAACAGCGGGCTCGTAGGCTACAGGAAAAAGCTGCTGAAAAAGCCAAACGCATCAGAAAAAGTAAAAAACAACAATTCACCCACACCAGACGTCCAGACTATGACAACAAACCCAATAAAAACTTCCAAGGAAATGAAAGACACACACAAAAATCTGACAAAGAACTACTGGCTACTGCAAAAGTTCAATTTTCCAGCCCACCAACGTCCACTGACCACCCAATTGCAGCCCTCTCGGTATCAAAACTTATCAACTTCAAAAAAGGTGAAACAATCAACCCATACCGAGCAGAAAACCAGACACAACAACATACTGAAGCAAGCACCATCGAAAATACCGACACATCAACATATCGGGAATCGAATTCTATACCTAGCCGGTCATTTTACACTATGCGCCCACCGCCCAGCGTAAGCATGACGCAGCAATCAGCTGATCATCCACCACTTTTGGACCCAATGCGGCCGCCTATAGTCAGACTGACGGAACAATCAGCATCTGGCGACCAACGCTTTCTGAAGGCGCGACTACGGGACCCTAAAATTATGGACTTAGTGCGGACCTACCTTTCATTCCTGCATGACCAACCACCTTCCGTATGCATTCGCGGAATCACAAAAATTAGTGCAACATTAATACTAGCAGCCGAAGGACTACCAACAGACATAAAATTCTTGCGCGAAATTTTCCTGGACGTCCATGCAGAACTAGGAATCCCACGCAATGACGCCTTGGCAGACCTTCAGTCACATCGAGCGTTCCTGTCTAGTGAACGTACAGAACGACTGCAGCGTAGTAGGAGGCCGCCCTGAAATTTTATAACCCTTCAAATTTTCGGAAACACTAACGCGCCCTTTGGAAGAAGTATCATTTAATAGTATTGTAAGTATGATTAATCCTCCAAAACTGTCTTCGTCTTCTCAACAGAATGCGACAGAAATTTTGGTATATTGCCAAAATTTCAATCGCATGAAAAGCCCAGCCAAAATGAAAGAAACTCAACAAAAACTTCTAGCCTCTTCTTTCAACGTTATTCTGGCAACCGAAACAAGCTGGGATGAAAGCGTAAAAAGCGAAGAAATTTTTGGAAATAAATTTAATGTATTCCGGCATGACCGTAATTTGCAACATAGCAATAAAAAATCTGGAGGTGGAGTTCTCATTGCCATCAATGCAGACTTTACTTCTCAAGAACTAAAAACTATCAAGCACAAAGAATTTGAGCATGTCTGGGTTAAAGCACTCATTGCTGATGAAACACATATTTTTGCATCTGTGTATTTCCCACCCGAACATGCCAATAAACAATCTTTCGAATTATTTTTTCAAAATGTCGAAATTATCACGTCGAATATGGAACCGGAAGTAAAACTGCATATTTATGGTGACTTTAATAAACGGAATGTGAACTTCATCCCTGACATCGAAAATGAATCAATTCTACTCCCAGTCGTAGGCGAAGACGAAACTTTACAATTCCTATTCGACCAAATTTCACATTTTGGCTTACACCAAATTAATCATATAAAGAATCAGCAAAATGCTTTTTTAGACCTCTTATTTACGAACTGCACTGAAGACTTTTGTGTGAGTACTTCATTGTCACCTCTATGGAAAAATGAAGTATTTCACACAGCAATTGAATATTCAATCTTCGTACATAATACTCACACCCCCAGCGACTGGGACTTCGAGGAAGTGCCGGAATATCAAAAAGCAAATTACGAAGAAGCAAAACGTAGACTATGTACAATAAATTGGCAGAATATAATAAGTATTGAAGGAAATGTCAACACTGAAGTAGGCAAATTTCATTCAATTATTCAGTACCTTATTTCAGAAACTGTACCAATGAAAAGAAGAAGGCGAACCCAAAACAATAAATTACCAGTGTGGTTCAATCCACATTTGAAACATTTAAAGAACAAAAAACAAAAAACACACAAATTATATAAAAAGCAAAACTCTAGCACAAATTTGCAAAACAATTATGACATATGCAACCAACTTAACACGGCCATTAATTCTGCACATGAAGAATATAATCGTAAAGTCGAAACTGAAGTCAAATCATGTCCTAAGAATTTTTTCAATTATGTAAAAACGAAATTGAAAAATAACAATTTCCCCTAAGAATGCATTTTGACGGAAATGTAGGTGATAATCCTTCTGAAATCTGCAAGCTTTTTGCAGATTTCTTCCAAGAAGTATACACTACATTCTCCGAAGAAGACCGTGATCGCGACTTCTTTGCATTCATTCCTGAATTTTCCAACAATATATCTGTAAATCAATTACCTCCTCACGAAATTCTCAATGCACTAAAAAACTTGGACGCTTCTAAGGGACCAGGCCCAGACGGTATTGCACCCGTATTTTTAAAGAACCTTTCAGACGAACTTGCCCTCCCTTTAGAACTTCTCTTTAATATGTCTCTTAAGAGCGGAACATTTCCCACCATTTGGAAATCTTCTTATTTGGTTCCGATTTTCAAATCAGGCACGAAATCAGACATCCGCAACTATCGTGGAATTGCCATTATCTCTTGCATCCCAAAGCTTTTTGAATCTCTCGTGAATGAAAATATTTTTCAGCAAGTAAAAAATCAAATTACAAGCAAACAGCACGGCTTTTTCAAAGGTCGCTCAACCACTTCTAATCTTCTTGAATTTGTAACTTTTATTTTGAATGCAATGGACAATGGCAAGCACGTAGAAGCACTTTACACTGACTTCAGTAAGGCCTTTGACCGAATCGACATACCATTATTACTCTTCAAATTGCAAACAATTGGAATGGAACCTGGACTGTTTAATTGGCTGCAGTCATATTTAACGCATCGCGAACAAATTGTTCGCTTTCAAAATAAACTTTCAGAACCTATCTCTGTCACCTCGGGGGTCCCCCAAGGTTCACATTTAGGCCCACTTCTTTTTATTTTGTACATAAACGACATTTCCTACATACTAGGCTCACGAGAAGACAATGTTAGCCTCCTAGCACGAATTCACATCGACGGTGATTAAATCGAGGTAGTAGACGAATTCGAATTCGTGTATCTGGGCTCATTGGTGACCGCCGATAACGACACCAGCAGAGAAATTCAAAGGCACATTATGGCTGGCAATCGTGCCTATTTTGGACTCCGAAAGACGCTAAGATCGAACAAAGTAAGCCGAACCACAAAGTTGACCATCTACAAGACATTAATTAGACCGGTAGTTCTCTACGGCCACGAAACATGGACATTGCTAGTGGAGGACCAACGCGCCCTTGGAGTCTTTGAACGGAAGGTGCTGCGTACCATATACGGTGGAGTGCAGATGGAAGACGGAACGTGAGGAGGCGAATGAACCACGAATTGCACCAGTTGCTGGGAGAACCTCCCATCGTACACATAGCAAAAATCGGTCAACTACGATGGGCTGGGCATGTCGAAAGAATGTCGGACGACAGCCCTGTGAGAATGGTTCTCGAAAACGAACCGACAGGTACAAGAAGAAGAGGCGCACATCGAGCAAGGTGGATCGATCAAGTGGAAGGCGACCTGCGGACCCTCCGCAGACAGCGAGGCTGGCGAGTAACAGCCATGGACCGAATAGAATGGAGACAACTTCTGTGTACGGCAGAGGCCACGCCAGCCTTAGTTTGATTGGTAAGGTAAGGTATGAGGGACGTTAAGAAATCCAGGTATGTGCAATCGTTAAGAATTCAGTTTTTTTTTCCACAGAGGCGTACGCCATCAAGAGAGCAATATCGATCCCGAACGTGACTAACGAGCTGACGATCATCACAGACTCCACATCGTGCCTCCAGGCCTTGGAAATGGGGACTTCCAAACACCCATAGGAACATATCCCCGACCCCACCTTCTTGTGGCTCCACCGCGATCCACGTAGCTTCCCGGATAAGGTTCAGCATTATCGAGAACGGCCATGTGACGTAATTTTCTCTTCCCTGAGTTTATCCACCGGCACGGTTGCACTGCTTCCAACCGTCCACACGAATCAGCGTACCTAAGACGCATTGCTTGATAAAGATCCCGGCTCGCTTCCAGCATCCCGTTTCCGGTATTCATTTTCGAGAAAATCTTCTTGAAAAAACGTAAAGACTGGACTCGGAAAAAATGAGACACTCAAAAATGATCACCAAAAATTCATTTTAAATCGAATACTTCTCAAATTTTCAGGGATTACAAAATTATATATATAAGCTATGTTTTGGCAAAACTTAATTATTGAATTTCCTCCTCCAAGCTAAATGCTCGTAGATTTCTCTTAACATTGCTCAAGAGACCTTGGGCGAGGCTTTGTGCATCTTCCTTACACAATTTCTCCCAGTTCTTCTTCAAAGCTTCATCGGTTTTGAATGTTTTTATCGCCCTTCGCTTCGTACCAATCCATTACAGGCTTGGCGTAATGGCACGAAGCGAGATCCGGCCAGAACAGCGTGGAACCACGGTGAGAGCGGAGGAAGGGCAGCAAGCGCTTCTGATAGCATTCTTCTCGATAAATCGTTTATGGTGCCGGTTGTAACGAACGGCTTGCTGTACCGTCCGCACTCGCGGGTCGCCTTCCACAACAGGTGGTACTTCTTCGCGAATTTGTCCATCTTTCTCTTCCGGAACTTTTCCGAAACCACCATGCGGGACGTACCGACATAAAACTCGAGGCCAGGGATTTGTTTGGTGTCCGCCTTGATGTACACTCAGTAGCAAAAAAAAAAGCCGAGCAAAATTTTGTTAGCAAAAAACTCCATGTTCAACCTCCTGTAAATTTGTCAATTATCCATATTTTTGGCTAAAAATTTCACACCATTATAGAAAATGTATAGATTTTATGTGGTCAAAATTTCATGTTGATAGAATTTATAAATTTGAAGTTATCATAACATATGTGAAACAAGTCATTTTTGGACATACCAATTTCAAAAACCCGTATTTTTGTGAAAAAGTTAGGTAGAATATTACAAATTTCTCCATAGCTTATAAAAGTACAGAAAATAATGTGGACAAAATTTGAACGGTTTCCATCAAGTGATTTGGACTACAGCTGGCGTCAAACTTGACTTACCAACATGAGCATTTCCCTTTTTCACCCGATGCTGAACTTGCTGAAATATCGGTGCAAAAAAAAAACCTGTACTTTTATAAGCTATGGAAAAATTTGTAATATGCTACCTAAATTTTTCACAGAAATACGGAGTTTTGTAATTGCTATGTCCAAAAATGACTTTTTTCACATATGTTATGATAACTCCAAATTCATAAATTCTATCAACATGAAATTTTGGTCACATAAGGTCTATACATTTTGTATAATATTGTGAAATTTTCAGCCAAAAATATGGATAATTGACAAATTTACAGGAGGTTGAACAACGGGGTTTTTGGAAGCAAAATTTTGCTCGGCTTTTTTTTTGCTACTGAGTGTATGTCTCGTCGTCCATGACGAGACAGCATGGCTTGACCAGCCTTTCACGGTACAGCTTCCGCACCCGCAATTTGGCCACCGGGTTTTGCTTGTCAGTCCGGTTTGGCGCCTTCCTGACCTTAAAAATACGTAGCCCAGCCCGCTTCATGGTCTGCTGGACAAACCACTTCGACAAATTGACCTTTTTGGCCACGTCTAGGGTGGAAAGCTTCGGGTTATTCTTAAAGTACTGCCTTCTTCCACGCCTTCTCTGGGTATTCCGTTTTCGATTTTCGCGCGCATCCAGCGCGCCGCTCGATGGTCTTCGTCTCCTGGAACATCTTTACAACGCGGGACACGGTGGAATGGTAGATTCCAAGCCTTTTGCCGATCCATCTGTGTGACTGACCAGGATTATCGATCACCGCGCCCAAGATTTGCTGGCGTAGCTCTTCTTGTTTCGAATGCATCTTTAAAACTACTTGACAGATCGCAAAAAAACAAGATCGATTTTGCACACAGAAACATAACACTCTAAACTAGTATTACCCAAAATTTCAATAATTTTTACCCCCGCGATAAAAATGTTACATCCAAAACAAAGTGTCGCATTTATTCCTAGTCCAATCTTTAATACGCTCGTAGAATAGTTTTGTTAAAAAGTGTTTAAAAAAAGTGAAATCAGGTTTCATTTCGGTGTTCTGTTGGGATGTTTCTTGCATGGTGGGACCAAAATCGGAGACCAAAAATGCGAGAAACGGATTCGTCAAACTATATTGTGCGATGTAGTCTCACGTTTTTTGCATTCAATCGTCAAAACTCTAAAAAAATGTGTATGAATCTTGATGAATTCCATTGAATAAACAATCCTGCTAGTACATTAATTGTTATGTTATATATTCTCCGTGCGAGGAGTCCTGCATAATCCTGCTAGATCAAAACGCAGTCACCAGTTTTTCACAATGACAGCTAGAGGGGCACCAGTAATAAAAAGGAAACGAATAAGAATTTAATACTAACTGAAACTGAATGTATGTCACATGCCCGTGCCAATATTAGGACTTACATTACGGAAGGTCCTTTATAAAATGTAAAATAACCAATACTTAAATGAACACATATCTTGGAAGAGAGTGTTTAATGGAATTTCAACTGAATTAGGTTTCATCTACCCACCTGTGGACACCATGATAAAAAAATCCACTATTCGAAGAGCAAATAACAAAGTTCGGGATTTAGAGCCCTTTTACCACACTGCTTCACCATCTGCATAATCAACTCCAAGAGAAACGGACCAATGAAACCGTCCGTAATTGTGCATCTTCTATTTACTTACGCTGCTACTCATGAGATATTCAGTACTTCATACTGAAATCTGTGTTAGGAGAGTTTTGTAAATTTTATGAACTTAACTATCAGACTCCTTCTTTTATTTCTGTCCAGTTCAATAGTTACCTAAACTTGAATAGTTGTGTTTGGTGTTAAACTTGATAGTCGAGAATATTCAAAAAACAATGAAGTACAAATCTCGTCAGTTTATTGAGCGCTAATGCAGTTATTAGCGATCGTAAATTTATGATTTTTCGTCGAGATCGTTATTTTTAAAATTTTAACTTCACACCACATCATTGTGGTAAGACACAGTCTACGTCAAAAACAAAATTATCCTGAAAGTTACTGGTTCCATAATGCTTCAATAAAAATTCAAATCACTCATAAGAACCAAATCAACGACCAGTAGGTTCTACATTGTGTTTGCTTTCCAACATAAATTATGTTTTATTAACAGAATGAAGTTGATGTTAACCCAATAAACGTTAACGGCAGTTCGGTAATTTCGAACGAACAACTCATTTAGCCGGGTGACGCTCCAGCCTCGCCAAATGTATGTTTCCCGTGTGGCCAGTCCCAACCCCCACCAGTAAGGGCCCTGCAGTCTGTCTGTAGTGCTCGGTGCCATGGAAAGGTAAATTGAGTGACACTGACTGGCTGAGCTACTGTTGCCCTGGCTGTTTGCTTTTTAGATATCACCAATTTCACTGATTAGTAATTGTGCTGCTGGGTATAATCCTGTCACTGACTTTTACTGCTACCACCGACCGGTACCGCTAACGGTTCGGAGTGGGATTTGAGGAGCGCTGAACTTTTTTTTTTTTTAACTTTTTGCGACATTGATGGAACCGAATCGAACGCTTGAACGTATGGTCAGTACGGTGATGGACGTTTGCTGGCATTTTTGGTTGACGAGATTACAATTTATTCAAATGTTTGACTTTCTCATCGATTTGATTGCGACGGGCATAGAAAAGTTTTGACAAATCAACTGCCTGGATTTATACGGTTATTAGATTGAGCTGGAAATTGGCAGTATTCATATTTTTTTTCTAGTATAATAAAATTGTGAATTCATCTCAGCATGCATAAAATTTGTTGAACCTATTTGAATTAGCGCATTCGTGAAAGTCGTCCATCATCAACCCCCAGACGTTCATCCGCACAACCTAAAATAGTTGGTATTCCGAAACACTTCCATCAAACCGTTCCTCAGCAGCGTGTCTTTCCATTTCGGCAGCAAAAAACGCAAAAATGGAAAAGGAAATCCTGTCAGTCTTACGAGCTGAAGCTTCCTGGTAGAATGTAGCACTTTTTGCACTTCTAGGATATATTTGAGCAGTTTTCCGAAATTCCTTGGCAAGCTGTTGGCACAAATGTGTTTTACACACTTATCTTCGTTTCCCTACTTGTGTTCAATCCTGAGCCGGGGTGAGCGAACGAAAAAAAAAGTGAGTTTTAACGGACGTATTCCTATCAAAAACATCCACGACCAGAGCGAGTATGTGTGGCCTCGAAGGCTCTGACAAGGATGCCCAAACACTGACATGCCACACATATGTTGCAAAAACCTGAGGCAAACCATAACGGTCACGGAGCTGCACTATGCCTAAGTGAGTGCGAGCGTGTTTTATCGGCAAGGAAATGCATATACCCATCATCCACGGCTCGGTTGGAGGGAGCGCTCGTGACTGGGGTGTTGGTCGAAAGTCTTCACCAGTCATGAATTTGATTGATTTCCTTGCCTGTACTGCAGTTCATTTTTTTTCGGGCAAAAATAGCCAAAAATTATTATGCCGCAGTGACGCATGTCTGACCTATAATTTCAAGGTTTTTAAATGCTGATTCCTCGGTGTAAAAAGTTAACTTTGGAGCGATGAAATGGTTGGTTTGTTTTTAGTGTCATCCTTACTAGTACCAAGACTGTGGAAAAGTTCGAACGTATAGTTCGGTTATAATCATAATCTATCAAATAGCAATTCAAATCATGATCAATAAATTGCGTTTGTTTTCTAAATTAACAATGTAACAAACGAGAGCTGCGAACAAATTAATTCCTTATGAATCGACGAATACGTTAACCCAGTAGTGTCATAACTAAACATAAAAAAGCCCAAGGAACTAAGGATGCTGATGAAACCACTCAGAAAATGTGTGTGTGTATGTTTTCTTTTGCATCCTAAGGGCATCTTCAACGGCGGTCAAAATCGTAGTTTGGATTTTTTTTTAGACCAAACGCAAAAACATCGCTGCACCGGTGTTGTAAACTTTGTTTTATACCGGATCTATTTTACATCATTTAAAAACTGATATATGTTTTGATATATTCTTGCAGCAATTTGGAACAAGAAAAATACCGTTCCAAAATACTACACGGTACTTGATACTACCCATTAATGAGTAAAATTTCAACTACTTCTAAACAAAAACTCAACTTTATTGATTATATTCTCAGGTATATTCATTAGACGAAAAGTTGACGTGTTTTGTGGGGATGATGCTGGCACGGAACAGAAAGTGGTGTACACGCCTCGGATGCTGATAATCACTTCAAGTTGCTTTTTGTTTTATTCTTGAATAAGGAATGGTTCTCTTCGTTTTTTACAGCCACTGAATTTTCCAGAAAACGCTGATTAGTTCGAAATAAGGAGGCTCCCGCAATTTGGTGACTGGTGTGGATGTTGCAATTAATTTGGTGGCATTTTCCGATTCCAAATAGTATTTCGGTTGCTGGGAAATGATAAATCATGAAGTCTTCAAAGTTAACAATCGGTTTATTGATGGACTCACAAATAGCGCATACAGATAATTTTCGAGTAGCTTGTTATATTGAAACTTTCGGCATGTTTACTGGGACTCAAAATATTCAGGCTAATCTTCTGGGAGAGGGAATATATTTTACAGTGGCAGTTTTGATAAGCTTTATGGAAGAAACCGATGATATATTGAAGAAAAATTCAATTCGTGTTTCTCTCGAAATTGATTGTTTTCTGGAATTGTTTTAAAATATTGTATTATTTATTTGCATATTGTACAGTTTTTAGCCTTTTACATTTCTTCTCGGCATATCATAAGTTTGGGTGTACATGTAATGAACTTGACAAGTTCATTAAACTCTTCTGAAGTTGAATAAAACTTGAGAGTTCAGAAACTCTGAAGTTGAATCTATTGAAGTTTGTCTCTATCTCTCTCTCTCTCTCTCTCTCTCTCTCTCTCTCTCTCTTCGTTTCGAGTGGTGGAACTTCAGAAGTTCATTGAACTGCCGACGAATTCTTAATTTTTCCGGAAACTTGAATCCAAAAAGTTTGCTGATCATCCATAGAGTAGAAACAACTTTCTGAAAATAACCAGAACGTTTAGAAACAGATTTAACCAGAATATGACACATACTTCAATAATTTACTAGACATTGAAAAAAATTGCAGATTTGGTCGATTTGCGAAACTTTTAATAAGTATGTGAAATAGATAGCATTTTCAATATTTCGTAAAACTATAGAAGTATTTTTTAAAATTTACAAGATTGTGATACGGCGGAAATTCCTAAAAATTGATTAAACATAACAAAAGTATTTTAATTGTTATGTTTCTCAAACCAAGGACGTTGAAGGACGCAGTGAGATGTTAGGCAAAAGTAACGTCGTTGGTTCGATCACTACTTTACCCATGCCCTTCGCTCAATTTTCAATACTTCTATTCTATTTCCAGCCTACCGTACACTGACGGAACTTTCATCACTTTCTCTTCATATCTTTCATTCTAGCAAACATTACTGCCCACTCTTGGTGCCTCATGGTGATGAGCAAACATCTACTCCTACATTATTAAAAAATAGTAGATTTTTTTTATTCTCATTTTGATTTGGTACAAAAAATTACCGAGTTGCAAAAAGTTTAAGTTATTCTTAAAGCTTAAGTATCCTGAGCATCTGGAATGTTCCCTAGACTATTGGAAAGATTATCAAGCTTCTGTGAAGCTTCCTAAACTTATGGAAAAAATCTTGGAATGTTTCCTAAGCTTTTGAGACTGCTCAAAAAATCCTTAGAAGTTACCTGAATCTCTGGGACGCTCTCTGAAATTCTGGGAAATTCTCCAAACTTTGGGAAAGTTTTTTGAAATGCTTGGAAGATTCCAGGACTTCGGAGAAACTTTCTGGATTTCTGGGAAGTGCCCTGAGCATCTGGGAAGTTGATTGAGCTTTTGGGAAGTTCTCTGAAATTCTTCAAAGTTCTCCGAACGTCTGAAATGTTCGCTGAGCTTCTGGAAGATTTACTGATCATTGGGATAGGTCCTTGATCTTTGTGGACGTTTCCTGAAGTTCTGAAAAGTTTTCTGAATTTCTGGGAAATACTCTGAACTTCTAGGAAATCCCTTGAATTGAAAAAAAATCTTAGAAGTTTTCTGAACTTCCGAGCAGTTCCCAATACTGCTAGGAAGTTTTATGATCACTGAAGATGTTCTCTGGATCTCTAGAAAGATCCACAAACTCATGAATTTCTGGCAAGTTTTCTGAACTTGTAGGATGTTCTCTAATTTTCTTGAAAGTTACTTGAATTTTTGGGAAGTACCCTGAAATTCTTGAAAGTTCGCCGAACATCATGGGTAGTTCTATAAACTTCTGAGAAATACCCAAAAATTAGGATAGGTTTTGTAAATTGCTTGGAAGCTTCCTGAATTTCATGAGAGTGGCATGAACGTCTAGAAAGAACTTTTGGGAAATTCCCAAAACTCATCTGAAGCTCCCTGCATTTTGGGAAAATTCAATGAGTTTCTGAGAAATACCCTGAAGAACCCTTAGCTTCTGGGAAGTTCCTTAACTTCTGGGATGTTCCCTAAACATCAATGAGAATTGCAAAACTTCTGGGTACTGCGGGCGGTAAGTCTTCAGTATGGCCTTCCGAAAAAAAAATTCAGGGTTAGTAGGCTGGTTGATTCCTCAATCCTCACATTTTAATCGCGAGAACTAGTTGATGAAGTGGACGCCAACATTCGTGAGGCTTCAGTGCACTTTTATAACGGGTTCAGACCGACTTTTCCAGCTGCATCAAAATTAGCTGGAAAAAGTCATCATATGACTCTAAGTGTTGCAAAATGTCCAGAAACATTTCCCTTGGCATGCGGAAACGACGCAGGAAGGGCATGTCGTCGTAGGTTGGCGTGTCGCTAAAGTAGTCCTGGAACAGCTTCAGATGACCAAAACAAAACCACAGTCGACGTGGGCGTCTTCCAGAACTTGACCCTATCCGTTTCGAATCTTGTTTGTCTGGTGCCAAATTACAAGTCACCATTATCTAATATCGTTTGAAAGAAATGCATTCATTCACACACTCACACTCAGCCACACGAAAGAGCAGGTATTTCTTGTCATCTGCTAATGACTGGTTTGAAAAAAAGATTTGGTCAAACCAATTCATGGCTGAAAGTTTGCGAAAAATTTGCGAGATTTTGAAAAAAAAACCTTCGGCCTTTGATGCTGAATGATTGATAGGATGACAGGTGTTGGTGGGTTTTACAAGAAATACAACACCGGTGCGGGGAATACAAAGTTGGTCTATTTTAGCTGGTTCTATTTAAGATTTGCTGATGCAAATCAGGTATGGTATCAGTTGTTCGTAAAATAGACCACCGCTGAAGATGCCCTAAGGGCATCTTCAACGGCGGTCCAAATCGTAGTTTGGATTTATTTTTTTAGACCAAACGCAAAAATGTCGCTGTACCGGTGTTGTAAATTTTGTTTTATACCGGATCTATTTTGCATCCTTTTAAAACTGGTATACACAGAAAAAAATAATGAATTTTAACAAGCGCGTAAAATTTCCCCTCGTGTAATTCCAAGTCAAAGGAGCATAAACAACAATATTGTTTGCAATCTTTCATACAACAGGCTAGATTCAGGCGTTATCTGGCTTAAATTTACATGAAATATCCCATTATTTTCTGCCAAATCTAGCATTCCCTTTATGTGCATTAGATAACGCAGAAAATTCAGTGTTTATTTTTATCTGTGTATTTATTTTGGCAGCAATTTGGAACAAAGAAAATTCCGTTCCAAAACACAACACGCTACTTGATAATACCAATTAATGAGTAAAACATATCACATATCAGTGACACGTTCCAGAAATTGCAAGAGGGCTGATAGTGTGGCTGCCCGTGTTCCAGTAAAGCCTTGGCATGCCTCCGGATACGTTCGAGGCTTGCAACTTTAAGTGGTGGGTAGTAGGCTCAGATGATACATTCCTGATTTACGCCGGTCCGGCTCTGAACAGGGCCCCCATGAAAGACCGTCTCAACCCTAACAAGGCCTCTCTGATTCAAAGAGAACCATGGGATCACGATAGGCAACTTTTTCCAACGTGTGGAGATAGCGGTTTGGAGACCCAACAGAATGGAGGACAACGAAGGTAAAAACAAAAAAGATGAAAATTTAAAAAATACAACGGCGATGGCAAAACACCAGGCAACGAAGACGGATGTGCGATAGTATTCGCAAGAAGCGAAAAGCTACAGAGATCAACAGGGCCGAATTCGAAGGCCACTGCTAGTACCAGCAGTAGCAAATCACAGGGGTTCCTGATCGAGCTGTTCACCATGTAGCAGTAGCACAACTCGAGGGGACAGTGTTGCGAAGAAAGATGCAATAGAGGTAGTCAGAAACCGGATCGACGAACTCCATGATTATGTAAAAGACAGGCACAATGTCCGCAAGGAAATCCAAAATGGCGGCGCTCTAATTGTTGAGGTAAAAAGTGGAATGACGTACGCTGAATTCCTCATAAAAGTGAGAGCAGATCCGGAGTTGAAGTAACTAGGGGAGAAGGTGGTGAAAACTAAGCACACCTAGAGAGGTGAAACGCTCTTCGAGCTAAAGTAGGATCCTGCCATCAAGAGCACAGCCTACAAGACGCTCATCGAAAAGTCTCTTGGTGGGCAGGCGATAGTTAGAGATCTCTCACAGGAGACTGTGATCGAGTGCAAGGATCTTGACGAAATCACAACAGAAGACATGAAAAGGACACTGTGATCTTGGAGATGCACCAATGACGAAACGGTTAAGGGAGGCGTACGGTGGCACACAAACTGTTGGAGTCGGGTCGAGCAAAAGTTGGGTGATCGGTGTGCTCACTGAGAGTCGTCCCTCGAGTTCCAAAGGAATTGGAGAGATGCTTTAAGTGCATGAGTTCTGGTCCTGACAGATCTGATCTGTGCAGGAAATGCGGAGAGAAGGGTCGTTTCTCGAGAGACTGCACAAAACAACCGAGATGCATGCTTTGCAAAAAGGAGGACGGAAACCACCACATGACGGGGGCTATAGATGCCCTGTATACAAAAAGGCGACAGCAGATCGGCAGTAATAAAGGTAACTCAACTTAACCTCAACCATTGCGACAAAGCACAGCAACTGTTGCAGCAGTCAACAACAGATACAAAGTGTGATGGCGCAATCATTGCGGAACCGTATCGTGTTCCTCCCAACAACGGAAACTGGGTAGCAGATAGAACGGTGATGGCTGCAATACAAGTGATGGGTGGATTCACAATCCAGGAAATAGTGTCCAGTTCATGCGAAGGGTCTCGTGACCGTCAAAATCAACGGAATTTTTGTATGCTGCTGCTACGCACCCCCATGGTGGACCATGGAGCAGGTCCACCAGATGCTGAATGCACGGACTGAAAAACTCATCGGAAGAAGACCGGTCGTCATCGGAGGAGACTTTAATGCTTGGGTTGTAGAGTGGGGCAGCAGATGTACCAACTGTCGTATTTAATGATAGGTTTTTAAGACGAGGAACTTCCACTCACGTTTGAGGTTTAGACAATTATATTTTCATTATTCTTTATTTGGTAATATTACAGTTTTCCTACCGGAGACATTTGAAGTCAGTTATATGCTTTCTAGAATTGGTTTCTCGTGACATGGTGCCGCTAGTGGTGTGGTCTTTTTAAGAAATGTAGTTGTTGGGTGTAACTCGATGACATGTGAGATGCACATGTCACACAACGCTAAAGGATGCAGTCTGCTTGAAGCTCTGGCAAAGCTGGGAGGTACATTATCGAACGTTGGTTCCGCCGGCACTTTTTGCACAGACGGTCGTGAATCCATCATTGATGTTACCTTCTGTAGTCCGTCACTGATGACTGATATGTACTGGAGAGTGTGTGAGGAGAATACCCATAGTGACTATCTGGCGATCCGGTATAGCATCGGCCAGTGAAATCCTGTCGCAATACGAAGGGCAAATAGTTGCGGGCGGAAGTGGAAGACGAAGGTGTTTGACAAGGAACTCTTTGTTGAAGCACTTCCGTTTGACAACGAACTCTCAAACCGAAACACGGACATGCATCGCAACCATTCTTAGGAAACTGGAGCCAAGGAACAAGCGGCACCCAGCTTACTCAGCATCCTTCGCGCAAGTTGTCTCAGAGCCAGAAGACGTGTCCAGAGAGCTTCAGCAGACACAGAGGTGTGTAGGGTGGTGTTCCAAGCGGCCAGGACCCAATTAAAACGAGTGGTAAGACTGAATAAGACAAACTGCTACAAGGAGCTGTGCCTAGCCGCTGATATTAACCCCTGGGGCTACGCGTACCGTATTATCATGGCAAACATCAAAGGTCCATCAATGGCTGTCGAGCTATCTCCAGCAAAAGTGAAGATTATCGAAGATTGACTATTCCCGACGCACGATCCAATGACATGGCCACTAGGCTGATGCAAAATTTGAAATATTTGCTCCCCTAAGCTTAATCGGCACCAAATTGGGTCCTGATAGTCCCCAACAAATTGTAACACATTTGGTTTTAATTTGGCTTTGCACACGCTATTCAAAATTTGTATGGGAATTAGTATGAAGAATCTCAAACTTACATTTCCAGATCCCTAACATCTTGATATTATGTCCTTAAACCAAATCTTATATACATTCATATAGTGTAAGTTGTCAACTATCAAAATGCCGAAGATACCTGACATGTAAATTTTATACAAAAATAGTAATTCAATAAAACATAAAATACACACTTTAGGTATGATGTTTTATTCATATTTTTGTTCATGTTTTCTATATTTTATATGCATATATTTTATTTTTTTTATTTTATTTATATTATTATATATATTTTATATATTTTATATTTATATATTTGAAATAAATAACATATTTTTACTTCTTATTATTATATTTGATGAATAACTATTTTTGTATAAAATTTACATGTCAGGTATCTTCGGCATTTTGATAGTTGACAACTTACACTATATGAATGTATATGCGATATGGCTTAAGGACATAATATCAAGATGTTAAGGATCTGGAAATGTAAGTTTGAGATTCTTCATACTAATTCCCATACAAACTTTGAATAGCGTGTGCAAAGCCAAATTAAAACCAAATGTGTTAGAAATTTTTGGTGACTATCAGGACCTAAATTGGCGACGATTAAGCTTAGGGGAGCAAATATTTCGAATTTTGCATCAGCCTAATGGCCACGTACACCGTATGGCGAGGAAAAGAGATGTTATGTTGAGGGCATGCAAGTCTCGCACGAGGAGCTCGTGGAAGTGGAAGTGGGAGTGGCAGTGAAAGGGCTTAGAGTGAAGAATGCACCCAGACCAGATGAATTTCCTAACGTGGCTCAGGAAGTGGCGATTCAGACATTGAAATGTTCAGGGATGTGCTACAGAAATGTCTAGAAGAAGGCCATTTTCGGGACAGGAGGAAAATACAGGAATTAGTGTTGTTGCCGAAGTCAGGCCTCCGGGGGATCCAGCATCGTATATGCCGATATATACGTGTTGGATACACTCGGGAAACGCCTGGAGAGGGTCATCCTCAACAGGCTGACGAAATTTACTGAGAGCGAGCACGGGCTATCGAGGATGCAATTCGATCAGTGGTCGAGACAGAAGTAAAGTTGGACGCCAGAAGCGGAGAGGCGATCGATATTGCGCTGTTGTAACTATTGACGTAAAGAACGCAATCAATAGGGCCAGCTGAAAGCTTTTGTCAAGTCGCTGAACAGAATCCTTGATTACCTGTGCAGAATTCTGAATAATTACTTTCGCAATCGGGTGCTGATCTACAAGATTTGTGGGACGGAAATCGGTGAACATCACGGCGGGAGTTCCGCAAGGTTCCACTTTTGGCCCTACACTTTGCAACGGGATGTGCTGTCGCTAATGTTTCCCAAGTCGCGTCTACTGGCTAGTGTATCATAATCAATACTGACATACGTATGTTTACCCTTGGTCGCAGCGTTGAAAACCCAGCGAAACCGGTTGATGTTGAGCAGTGCGTTCAGGATCATCGACTTGCGAGTCGTGAGTGCGTACAGAACTATTTTGTCGGAGGCAGTATGCGTCATTGCCGGAATGATCCCAAATTGGCATCATTTAGTTATCAGCTGAGAAATACCACAGGAGTTCGGAAGCTGGTGAGAGCGGAGTCGATGTCCAAATGGCAAGGTTAGGACAAGGGGGAAAACGGTCGACCTACTCATACCGGATTTGTCGATCTGGATGAAGAGGAAGCATGGAGAGGTAAACTACTACCTTATTTGAACACGCAGCGTCACCCTTTTGTCCGAAGTGCCAGGCGTTCAAGAGACACCGGAGCACGTGGTCTTTGAGTGCCCACGATTTGGACCAATGCAAAGCGAGATGCTTGCCATCAGCGGGCAGATACCAGCCCAGTTAACGTCGTCTATAATGTGGAAGAATCAAGAAGCGAATGGTTGCGTATAGTAACTGGTTGTAATTTTCCGGTGATGCTCCAACGTCGGGGATCTCTCATTGAATGGTAGATCCGCTGTCTGGGGCGAACTCGAGTCGATTGCGTCAGTATGTGTCAGTAACTAAATGGCTAACGTCGTTGGCTCTCAGGATCCACAGGTGGGAAATCTTCCGTCGGAGTAGGGTCGATCCGCCGTCAAATTGATCTTTTTCGTTTTATTTTTTTCGTTTGTTCCACCAATGCAATACTTATATTTAGAACAGTTCACTAATCATTATTCATTCTATTCATTTGAAGAAAAATTTGAACATTATGAACATTGTAAATTTACTGCAAAGTATGCGGAATAATAGGGCCAGCTTGGAAGTTATTGCCAAGTCGCTGCACAGAATCCCTGATTAAATGTGCAGAATTCTGAAGAATTACTTTCGCAACCGGGTCCTGATCTACGAGATTTGTGGGGCGGAAATCGGTGAACATCACGGCGGGAGTTCCGCAAGGTTCCACTTTTGGCCCTACACTTTGCAACGGGATGCGCTGTCGCTAAAGTTTCCCAAAGGTGTAGCAAGTGGCGTCTACTGACTAGTGTAACATCATCGATACTGGGATACAGATGTTAACCCTTGGTCGTAGCACTGAAAGCCCAGCGAAACCGGGTGAAGTTGAGCAGTGCATTCAGGATCATGGACATGCGAGTCGTGAGTGCGAACAGAACAACTTTGTCGGAGGCAGTATGCGTCATTGCCGGAATTATCCCAATTGGCATCATTCAGTTATCAGCGGAGAAATACCACATGAGTTCGAAAGCTCGTGAGAGCGGAGTCGATGTTCAAATGGCAACGAGGTTGGGACAAGGGGGAAAATGGTCGATGGATGCACCTGCTCATACCGGATTTGTCGATCTGGATGAAGAGGAAGCATGGAGAGGTAAACTTCTACCTTACGCAGTTTCTGTCTGACCATGGTTGCTTCAGACAATGCTTGCATGCAGCGTAACCCTTTTGTCCGGAGTGCGCAGATGTCCAAGAGACACTGGAGCACGTGGTTTTCAACACGGTTTGGAGCATTGCGGAGCGAGATGTTTGCCATCAGTGGGGCAGATACCAGCCCAGTTGACGTCGTCTATAGAATGTGTAATGACGAAAGTGTTTGGAATGCGATCAACGGAGCCATTAAGCAAATCATGTCGTCTCTACAGCGAACATGGCGGGAAAATCAAGAAGTGAGTGGTTGAGTGTAGTAGCGGGTTTTTATTTTTCGGTGGTGTACCATCGTCGGGGACCTCTCCGTCATTGTAAAGTTGATCGGCAGTTGGGGAGACCTCGAGTCGATTGCGTAAGTATGAGGGAGCTAAATGGCTCACCGTCGCTTGCTTTCGGGATCCACAGGTGGGTAATTCTCCGTCGTAGTAGGGTAGATCCACCATCAGGGACTACTAATCTCGATAACGTTGAGGATGGGTGCTGAATGGCTGATCCAAGTAAGATGAGAGCAAAATGGCTGTGCAAGGAGTAGGAGCTAAATTGCTCTATTGTAGTCAAGTGGCCAAGACTCTCCACGAATTAATACTTTAGGGCAGTCCTGCGGGTATGGGGGTGGGGGGGGGGGTGCACTTGTGCAACAAGGATTTAGTGGGATTTCGTGGGATCAGAAGTCGGCCTTTTCTCAAAGGTCTACCCTGACCACCCTGACACAGTGCACGATGATCAAGCTACTGACCTAAGTGTGTTAGGTCAGTCCACAGGTTGGCATTGAACAAGCTTCAAAAACGAATTCGCAATAAGTCTACCGCTGAAAGTAAAAACCCACCCAAAGAGTTCATGACGTTGTTCTTACTGCTGCTCTTTTATATCTCACAACTGAAACCAGCTATAGTCTAACTGATATTGCATTCCTTCCAATTTCAAAGAAAATACAACCACTTTTGGATCAAATTTTTCATTTTGTTTTCGTTTGTTTCACCAATGCAATGTTTATATTTAGAACGATTTCCTAATCATTATTCATTCCATTCATTTAAAGATTCGTTAAAAAAAATCGGATAGTAATATTGTTTTTAAGTTTCTGTTGTTAAAATTAATGCGCATTCCTAAATAAAAAAATAATCGCAGAGCATTCGGTTGTACAATAAAAACGTGTCCATATTGATGTTTCAAAACACCTTTTAAGTGGCGAGCTAAAAGTCTATTTAAAAACAAATGTTTCTTGTCATTAACCTATAATACCAGAAAAAGCTGGTACAGACAACAAGCGTCAAAGGCAATCAATAGTGATTGCTAAAAATTAAACCTCGAGCCAAACCATGAAGAGGAAGAGAGAGAAAAAAAAACAATATAATGCAAAAACAAAAAACCTTTCAAAACCAGTTGCCGTTGACCCGTTGAGTAAAATAATTACTGGGAAAGCCCTCTGGAATTCATTATTGAAATGAGCTTTCCCAGTTCCACACTGATTGACTGATCCTGTGTTTTATTTCTGGGAAAGTGGTCTAGGGTTACCAATCTTCTTATCCACAAAAAAAAAGAATTACAACCTGGTGAAAGTGTTTGGTCAGAGGAGGGCCACACACTTGGTTTATTTGGAGTGACCTGCACGTCACCCTAGGAGGTTGATGTTGATGGGTGCCCAGTTTGAAAGTCGAACAGCAGTGGCTAAATAGATCCCACCAATGGCTATTTTACATCAACCCCGCATAAGAGACTGAAATTCGCAATTTTGTTGGTATTTTTTTTATGATTCGTTACAAGCTTATTTTTTGTGCTACTCTGGTCAACAAACACACACTCACACTTTCACACGTGTGGGTTGTGAAGCATATTGAAATTGCGAGGGAGATCAATCCTGATTAAGCCGATACAAAAGTCCAGTCCATATTTTGATGAGATTCTGCCAAGGGATAAGGGGAGAGGAAGGTATTCATTTAGTTTTTCCGTTGCAAGTCTATTTGGTAGGCACAATAGCATGCCCGATAGTAGAAAATTTATGTGCTGCGGACAGTAGTGATTGAGAATAATGAAGGGAGGGAGATGGCGAGCCTTATGTACGCTACGCTTCTGCTGAGATGATACGGGGGAGAAATTGGAAATAACTATTCTATGTGGCACACCGAAAGCTTGTGCCCTGATGCTAGTTGGTTTTGATTTATGAGCGGAAAGCGGGTGCGAACAAAATAATTACTCGGATTAAAAACGAAGTCCGTAGAGGAACAGGGGACTTGCGTAGATTGCCTCTGGATGGAGAGCATGTGTGTCACTATGATACGTACTGCTGTGTGCTGCACTAGCCCGAAGTCTTTATTGATGTTAAGATATGATGTATTGCAGATACTGGAAATTATATAAATATATTTCCATGGCTATGTTGGTTGGCTGGACCAATCGAGGAAAATGCCCAGATGAAATGTGAAATCAATTAGAAATACTTTAAATTCATCTAGGGTACAGGTTGTACGGAATCAAATTGCACCACTTTCGAATGGCGGTAACTTTTTACCCGTTGAGTATTTTCTATTAAAATATTGAGTGGAATTAATTCAATTTGTATTTGTTTACGCTGTGTAAGTATCACTAAATTTTGCGCACGTACCTCGAAAGTCCGGATCTTTCCCATCGTGCCATCAGCAGGAAGCTGGTGTATCGTGTTTTAAATCGGAACGTTTGACCATCGTTTGGAAATAAAAAAGCGGCAAAATTGGATCTCCGTATAGCCACGCAAAAACATTTGGTTCAAATGTGTAGTGTAACGTGTAGTGTAATCCATTTCCAACTTAACTAATATTGTGCGACAATTCATTGGCCAGCAGTAGTAGCGTCATATTGGCAACAGTTGGTAACAGATAATTAAAATCAATTATCTGCAAATTCCTAGTAACTGGTTAATACATTTGCTACACACATTAGCGTTGATGATGGTGGCTGGTTTATACCGTTCATAACTCAACCACCTTACTGAAAGGTGGCTGGCAACTAGATCACACTTATTTCGCTTGCGTTTGCGCCAATCAGCTGAATACTAATTCACCACTGGCTTAGTTTACCGACTGCATAACCATTGACTGCCTAGCAACGGTTGACTAACCAAAGGCGATAGATATCAGCTAACTGGTCAGTGTTTACACTCCAGAGCACCCTCCAGGGTACTTGTCACCACCATCTGCCAGTTCAATACTGGCTCATTGCTGCTCTGAACAGTTACAATGCTGCCGAGCGAATGCTTACTACTTCTAAAGGGTCTTTATTTCAATTTTTTAAATTTCATATTCCATTTTGCATGGCAACACGTGCAGAACCGAATAACTTGATAACTAGCCTTGGTATTTATGAGCTCAGATTAAAAAGTAAAATACCTGAGGATAATATCATAAAATTGTTCCTACAACGTTATGCGAATACCAAATTGAGGTTAGACAATACCAAAAGAGTACCGCTCAGGTATACCCAGGTATCCAAAATATTTAATTTAAAAATTCGATAATCTACCTAACTACAATAACTTAAGCCTAGTTTGCCAGCTGTCTGATGATCGGATGGGGTGACCTCAGGCAGGATTCTCTGAACCTTTCCGGGATCATATTTTTTCTTTCGCCAAGGTTCTGTAGACCAGCCAAGCGTTGGATCTCGAGTATTCTTGTTCTTGGAGGACAGTTCAGAATCATCCGAAGGATGGTACCCTGAACTACCTGAAGTTTCTGAGGGTGGCAATTGGCGCAACTCTCCCAGATTGGCAAACCGTACTCGACCACAGGTAGAATGGTTTGCTTATGGCAGCATAATTAATCATCAATTAAAAGAGAGATTTGAGCAATAAAAATGAAAAAAGTGCCATTAAATTATTAATGTCCAACAAATAATGCATCAGCATTAAAAATTAGAATGAGCAATAAAAGATGGAAAAGATCTTGGATAATCTAATTGTGACCGGTAATCTGTCAAATAAAGCAACAGCTATTAGTATATGTGCAATTAAATGGCGTATTTCCGCAAATTATGTAATTTGAGCACTAAACTATTCGCATATGTCTTTAATTTTGTTGATTTTCATAAAACAGTAAATGAGCAATGGATATTTATTTCGATTACTAAGTGCAGGTAAATATTTTGTCGTTTGCTTATAGACTGCCAGTTTGTTCTTGTTAGACAGAGAGAAATTTCTGTTGATCAGCGGATAGAACTTAACAACGTATTAGATTTATTTGATGTTTTGAGAACATGCGATCGGAACAACAACTTTCTATCAAGTAAACTACTTCCCCGGACCAATCAATCGGTGTGTAACAGATGTTGACTTTGAAATCTCCTGGCGGAATGAGTTGAGGTGACTTGGAGTGCGGAAATAGAATCGTCTGGGTTTTAGCTGCATTGTTACAAATCTTCCAGCTATTAATATACTTGGACAGAACATTAGGCCCTCCTGAAATTTTCCGGTCAGAGCACGGCCAGAGTCACTCGGCCCTTGTAGTTGATGGAAGTGTCGTCCGCATACATTGACAAATACCACCATCCAGCAGGAGAGGAACATCTGACGTGAAAATGTTAAATAGGATAGGGCCTAAGAGACCACCCTGGGGAACGCCAGCATCAACGTTAAACGTATCAGAATACGAATTGTCCAGGAAGACCTGAAGTGATCTGTCTAACAGATAGTTTTTGGTGATGTTAACAAGATAGATCGGAAAGTGGTATCGATGCAGCTTGAGCACCAGACCACGGTGCCAGACATTGTCGACCGCCTTTTCGACGTCTAACAATGCCAACCAGTTCCGTTTGAGGATATAAGTTACTCGCGTCAGTTGGTGGATGATAGAATGACCTTTACTGAACCCAAATTATTCCTGAATAAAGATGTTGTTATGGTTTGCGAATTCCAGTAAACGGTTGAGGATCAACTTTTTGAGCAGCTTCGATTCGAGATGGAGGACAAAAGGCTGTTGGGCCGTTGGCTTATAGCGCTGGTAGGATCTTTGCCAGGCTTTCGAATAGGGATTACATTGGCTGTTTTCCAGTAAGATGGGAAATAGCCATACTTCCAACATCTGTTAAAATCCACTACAATGTGTCGGAAGAAATCAACACTCAAGATTTTCTCGAGGTTGATGACTCCGTCGACACCAGCGCATTTCATGTTCTTGGTTCGCTCGATGGCAGATACCACCTCATCAACCGACATACTACTATCATCAGGGACAACCATGGGTGTTTTGGCGACTCTAGACATTTCTTCCGTAACAGTATTCTCATGATTGACCAAGATTGTGTGAGTTCACAAAATGTTGACCTAGTGTATTTGCCTTTTCAACAAGGGTGATAAGTTGAGATGGTACCGAGTTCTAATCGAGCGGACTAAGGGGCGAAATTGGATTTGGCTTATTTTTTAGAACTTTGGTTACATTCCAAAAGGGTTTTGCACAATCTGGGAGTGCGCAAATTTAAGCTTCGAAATACTTATTTCTGAGATCTATCATGCTGGCTTAAATAAGTTTAGTAAGACGGTTTGAATTGGTCTTAAGATGAGGTAGACCGGTGCGTTGAAAATCTCTTTGGATCGAGTTATGGATTCCGATAATGTACTTGATAGTCCTGTCAAGTTTCAGAGAATCACTCACCTGGTTTACAGAAGGAACGTGCTGCTCTCGGGTCATAGAGATTGCTTCTTCGATGGAACGCAGTTGTCGGTCGATGTCTCAGAGTCGGTGACGCATCACTGGAAGAGTTCCCAGTTGACTCGGTGATAGTTGCGCCTGGTGATCTGATGCCGGTTGACTGAGGAGCCAACTTCAGCCAGCTTCGAATTTTGTTTGCCATATTGGTAAGCAAAATGTTGAGGGTTGAGTGAGCTTGACTTAAAGGGTAGGAGAATTCGGACTCAGCAACGTGTAATGGCCTTCCTCCAGGTCGTTTTGGATGATGGATCCGTTAGTGTTCCGACGAGTGTTTCCCCAGCCCTAATGTCCTGCGTTGAGGTCGCAAGCGATGATTAATTACCCCCGCTGTCGAATTAGCTTGACGATGTCTAGGATGTAGGACCGTGGCCGCTTGTTTGGGGAAGTAGGCCACGACGATGACGATTGATCCGACGGTCGTATCTACCTCACCACCTATTGCTTCGATATTCTTGACCTGGATACTTGGCAGCATGCGGCAGTTAATGTTGTACCGCAACGAAATAGCAACGCTTCCTCCTCTGGTATTGGTTTGATCGAGTCTGATGATCCGGAAGTCAGATATATATTCATTAACGTAAGGCTTGGGATTCGTTTCGGTGGTTATGGCATTATCAATTTCCTTCTCGATGAGAAAATCCGTCAGTTATATGTTTTTGTTCCAAACGGAACCAGCATTCCAACTCAAAATATTGATGGTGGCTTCACGGTCCATATTTGTTCATGAAATTCATCAGCGCCATGGTGGCAGCATTGATTTGTTGTTCCTTGAAACGGCAACGTCGCAGTTGTTGCCGCAGTTTCTGGATGAACTCCATCATCTGTTCCGGTGTGTAGAGGTCATCGTCAGACTGATGGGTTGCTGATCTATTTGTTGCAGGGTCTCCCCAGACTGGAGGAGGGGCATGTTGAACTGGTGGGGCTGTCGCGGCGGCTACAAATCGGTGTTGAACTGTGTTGGTCAGCTGGCGGTTTTGCTGCCGGTGGTTTCCATCAAGAGGTGGTAAGTTTAGTACATTGTACCGGAGCTGCGGGAGGTGTTCTTCAGTCACCGGTCGGGGATTTTTGATTGACCTTGGATGACAAAACATCTTGCGAATTCCAATGTAACCTGATCGGGCACAATCGGTAGCTATCCATGATTGGCATTGACGCACTTCAGCTCGACACATTCGTTGATTTGGATGCACTCAGCAGTCCCGTGTTCTCCAGCACATTTGCCACAACGCGATTTCATGTGACAGTTTCTGGTATCGTGTTCGAAGGAGAGGCAATTTCCGCATTGTGTGACGTCGTTCTTCAGCGGTCGGTAACGCTCCCATTCAACAATAATGTTGAATACTGCCTTGATTTTTAAGAGATCACCCAGACGGGTGGAGTTTTTCTTCAAATGGACAAGGTAAAACTTGTACCGATAGTTCGAAGTCCCCTTGCGCCCGAAGGGAAATACTTTGATAGGCTTCTGCTGCACCGATTTAAGTTCGTCAATGATTTCTTGTGGGTGTATTCCGGAAGACCAGGAATGACCACCTTCAACGGTTTGCAGCTGGGAGAACGGGAGGAGGAGGAGGAGGAGGAGAAAGAGGAGGAGGAGGAGTAGGAGGAGAAGGAGGAGGAGGAGGAGAAGGATGAGGAGGAGGAGGGGAGGAGGGGGAGGACAGACGGATGATTGTCAAGTTCAGTGCCCATAAACGAATAAGAATGGCCTTAGACTTAAATATTTCGCCACTTCCTAGAACATGGTGAGAATTCGACATCGGTAAACCTAGAGATTTCCACAACAAACTGAATCGCTTATCGATCACGATAACACGATATTCTTGATATGAGAACCTATCGGGGTGCTGGCGTGGACACGGATCACTATTGACTCGAGGTAAAAGTGCGCCCAAAACTATACGTTGTTAACAACGTTAGCTACTGGCACCAGAAGTCACCGCAGAATACGTACAGAACTAAGAAGCTGCGTTGCCGGAAGAGGAAGTGCGAGGTGATCAAAAGATGGTGGCAGTACTTCGATGAACATCTGAATGGCGCAAATTTATTCATTTATCTTATTGAGGCAACCAACAGGCTTTAATTAGCCCCAATAGTGATAAATCAATATTAAAACTAAGATATTAGTCATTCCTTAAAATTAGAAACATAAAACTGTTATCCATCGTTAACTATGCCGGAGATAATCAGACTAAAACTGCACCGAAGTGTCTGGCGTAGAAGATTGAAATCAAACACTGAGACAATCCTCGCGAAGACAGAAGAATCGTGAAGATTGCATGATTTGTGCGATGAAAAGGTAGACTCAGCATCGACGTGTTCCTTAATGCAGGCGGTCGTAAATTCAAGCTCATTTCCTGTATTATGGTTGGGCAATCTACTGTTCCTTGCAATGTATCGGCGTTAAGCAAAGCTCTGGCTGTGTTTTTTCGTGTCGAAAGGGGCTACTCATAAACCATGTAGACGTTTTTGGAGGGAGGAGGGGTTTGACCAAAGTCTGGGCTCCATACAATATTTCAAAAAAAATGTATGGAAAATGTAAAAGTCTACGAGGGGGGAAGGAGGATTTGAGATATTTTTAAATAAATCTACGTGGTTTTATGCAGGCCCGAAGCGGCTCCAGATTAATCAGTGGGCATCGATCCTCGTAGCTAGGTAAGCGGAAAGAATTCTCTCCAAGGTAATAACCGGAGCGCAAAACGCAGAAATCGGCGTCAGACGGATTAGACTCTATCAACACCATTGTTGTAGCTTGGATTCCAAACTGCAGAGCAATATTCAAGGACTGATCGGAACAACGAGGAGTATAATGACTTCAGGAAATAAACATCGGAAAAATGTTTGGTCATTCTAAAGATAAAACCTAACGTTCTAGATGCTTAATAGACCACATATGATGCTTGTATTGAGTCGCGAATCCAAAATTACGCCTAAATCCTTCACATGGCTCACCCGTTCAATATCTGTACCTGGCAGATTGTAGTTGAAGATGATCGGGTCCTTTTTTCGAGAAAAGGAGATAACTGAGCATTTTGTTGGGTTCACTTCCATTCAGTTAACGATGCACCAGTTAGCGAAGGCATAAGGCTGACGCGTAAGAGCATGACCATCGGCAATGGAACAGATACGAATGGATGAACATTTCCTTTTAAATCATAACTGTAAGTCCACGCGAGGATAATACACAGAAACAAAAGCGTTCACGAAAATGAAAACGGACCGTGAACTAGTTCACGTTTTCGTGATTTTTACCCTAAAGCGTGAACTAGTTCCCAATTACGTGATTCAGTTCACGGTGAATATTTGCTTGTTCTCGAATTCATGACTGCAGTTCACGGATCCGGGCACGGATTTTTTTTCCGTGTACAAACATAACAATTATAGTATGTAAAACACATAATGGGTGAACCCATTATTCTATACTGCAGGGGACCAGTATCACAACACTTTAGGGTCGTCCGATATTATGAGAGGAAAATTGAGTATAAACCAGACGTTGTGTATGAAAATAAACCCAAAAAGGAGATAGTTTCTCTCCCATGCAGGCAAACAAGGCAGAGTGTGTACAAACAACCATCAGAACAATTACAAGCCAATTAGAAGTAAATGAGCACGACCAGGCCGCATTCTTTTGCCTGTCAAGGTGGCGGATTCGTTCCTGCCTTGACCTACCCCACATTGGGGTTGTGTGGCAATGCAATGTGTGCTTGGTTCGAGTATTGTTACATCCTAGCCCTTTGCTCATTTTGACAACATCCAGCCATTTTGTATTTTGACAACATCCACGGAAAACGGATAACGAAAATTGATTTTAAAGTAGCTTTTTTTGTCCTTAGGGGCTGTTCATAAACCACGTAGACAATTGAGATATCAGAAATGTGACTTGCTAAGTCATAATCAAGTCAATACAACTAATATTAAAGGTCGTAGTGTGCTACATGGGAAGTGACATCGATGTTTGAAATTATAATCATGTTTTGTTTATTAACATATTAATGATTTGAATAAACGTACAAATTTTGATTTTACTGGTTGCGTTCTAAATTTAATTTATGTATTCTATGAGTCTAGGTCCTGAATTGAGCTTATATGCTAACATGTTCCAGTTTCAAGAAGGTTGCTTAGAGATGCACTTTACACAGTTTCGAGCCCTGAGCTTTGTAAAAATTGAAGCAATACATCAAATCAGTATAATATGGCAGCTAATTTAATAATGGAGCATAGCATCCCGTTCACACTACAACCTATATTACGTGATACAGACTATCTTCATATAAGCATCTAAACATCTAAACACTGTGTACGTTAAATTTCGGACATCAAATTACTAGCAGCAAAACAAAATTTACACATTATTCAAAAATACCGATTATTTATTTCACAAAAATAGATTTATATCTACATAAGAAACAGTTGATAAAGATGTTAATCCTTCTTTCTGTAAAATTTTCGAACTTCCTGTGGTACACCCGCGATCAGGTTCCGTACGGTATCCTCGGAAACGCCCGTCGTGACGATTGACAATCTTCTCTGAAAATCATCAGTGCCATTTGCTTTCTTCTTAGCTTCGAAGAGTTTCCGCTCAACTAGTGCCCAGTACATCTCCATTTGGCGAAGTTCCGGACAGTTTGGTGGATATGCTGTTTTTTCACGTATTTGACCTCTCGTACCTTATACCATTCCAGGACGGATTTCGTGATAAGCAGCCAATTCAGGCCAAAACAGAGCTGAAGAGTCGTGGCTTCTGATAAACGGTAGCAACCGCTTTTGCAGACATTCTTTCTCATACACATCCTTATTGATAGTGCCGGTAGGGACGAAATTTTTAGATTTTTCAACCACAACTACAACAAATCAAATACTTCTTCAAGAATTTGGACACCTTCTTTTTCCGGAAATACTTGGCAACGGCATTTCTTTGCATTGCAGTATAAAAAGCCAGACCCTGAAGATATTCAAAGTCTTCGAGTACGTATTTTGCGTCGTCCATTGTGATACAAGAAAATGTTTGAAAACAATTGGTGTCAAGCACCATTGCACGAATTTTTGCATGTCAAAACAGTTGGGCACCTTTTTCACTTTGTACGGCTTCAGTCCTTGTCCCTGCTTTACTTTTTGTACGTATAATTTTGACATCCCCGCCACATTTCGCACAGAGAGATTGGGATTTATCTCAATAATGGCTATCACCTTCTTGTCCATTTATCGGGAGCATATTTTTCGATTTGTTCCACTTTCAACTTTCCGATCCACATTCAAGTGCTGGAAAAATGATTTGCAAACACATAACACGGTACTTTTGGGAATTTTAGCTTCTTGGCAGGATCGCGTATCGATAAATTCGTATTTCGCTGCCGATCGTAAAAAATGCGTGTCCACTTGATTCGACGCCATTTTACTGAATGTAACAAGATTGCAAACAAGTTGTACCACGAAATAAAGTAAAGAGTTTCAGCTGTCACATGAGTGAAATGTTTCAGCGATCCGTGAAATAATTCAAAATCTACACAGAAATAAAAGCGTCCGAAATTAACGTTGACACGCTTTAGTTTTCACCAAAAATAATGTTCGTGGCATTTGATATCAAGATCGTAATGTAGGTTGCAATCTGAACGGGGGTTTAATGCTACACGCTAAAATTACTGTCACTCATGTCCCTCGAGAGGATAAAAGGGATAACAAGAGACAGTAATTTGAGCGTGTTGGTTGTGTTTCTTTATTCGATTTTTAAAACATCGATAGCTCGAATGCATAGTACCAACTCAATAGAAAGTTTATGATGTCAACCACTCAAGCAACACATCTTTGTCATAATTGGGTGCAAAAAACTTGATTGTGACTTAATTGAGTCACATTGCAGTTACTTTGACTTATTTGCAACAAGTGTGCTACTAGGGCATTAAATATTTTCATTTTCACGTGAATGAGATGATATTTGATAGTTAACTTGCTCCCATTGCTGACAAACATTAAGAAGAGGGTGCGCTAAGAAAAAGAAAAAGAGGAAAATACATCAAGAGGTCTGGAAAGACGTGTACTTGCTTTGGAAAACTTTCAAAGAAGATAAACTGAACTTGATATCTAATGTTAAAACAAAAACAGCCTCATATGCTTTTATTGTGGACTGCATTTTTCGACAAAAGTGAATGCAGATCAACGGAAAAGCATCCACAAGGCAGATATTTTGTCGAAGAAAATAAAGCCACTTAAGATTCTGTAGCAACGCCAGGAAGAAAATCTTTGTGAGGTCGACGAGAACGGAGCTAAGGAAGTTCGATGGATAGAATCACGTTTTGTCGAAATCATTAAACTTGACATCCAAAAAACAATCCCACCAGAACTTCCGCTGATGAGCTTTGATTATTGGTTCAAGCAGCCAGAGAGTTGGCATCTTTAGCAATTACATAGTTGATTTTTGTTGTTTTTATTTATGCAGTATTTTTATAAAACAAAATAAAATGAATAACTAAATAACCTGATTGTTTGAGTTTTATTACATAAAACTTTCCTCAAACCGCCACAGCTACATATTATAGAACATTTTCCATAAATTAAAAAAAAAGAATTTGATAAAGACTTCGTAGACTTTATGGGGTGGGGGAGTGGTGGTTGGAATAAGGCTACGGAAGTCTACGATGGCGGAGGGGGGGGGGGGGGGTTGAAAGTGTCAAATTTTGGTCTACGTGGTTTATGAACAGTCCCTTTGCGTTAACGACACGACCGCCGTCAACCGGCACATTCCCAGTGAAACACATCTTATAATTTCCGCAAGAGAGAGAGAGAGAGAGTTTCTTCTTTCATCTGTTCCACAACTGGAGCTTGCTGCAATTAACCAGGGTTAACAAATTCATCAGCATCGAATTTTAACTTTTTGGGTACCGGTGCATCCGCATAAAGGTCTAAACTGTCCAATACCGGCGTGAGTAGATGGAGGTGCCGCTGAACAAGGTGCATTTTCAGTGATTTGAAATGACTGTATCTTGATCGGTATTTTGTAAGTCTATCTCTTTGCCATATTGATATAAATATTTTTCGTTCATTTTACATCTGCTGTTCCTTATGGATGTAAAAATACACAATTTGTGATTTGTCATTCCATATCTTAAAAGATTTAAAGGATTACAAACAGAAAAAAGTACAATTTTATCTACCTTTACAGCCTCAAGTTTGAAAGAAATGCTTATAACTTTTAAATCATTTTTTCTGGACATCGCGCAACATTTCCGATGATAATAATGTAAAAATTAAAGCATTAGTCACTGCAAAACCCAAACTACGACAGAAACAATAACTTCAAGGTAGAATACAAATAAAAAACTCTGCTCGGTTTTAAATCAAGAACGAACACATTCCAAATTATCCATTCCTACGTCATAAACAAGCAAATATAATGCAGTGCCCTTGAACGAAATTCCCTCCACCGCAAACAACCGTTATGGTAGAGCTGTGGACAAAATGGGATGCTCCTAGTGGACCTCAATTCAATCCAGTTTATTGACCTTCTGATACAATTGTGTCACCTTCGTAAAGAGACTGCTCCGAATTATTTTACAGTTCAACCTAGTTTTCAAAGGAAATGTGTAACGCTTGAAATGAGGCTCTAACTATTTTCCTCGGGTCAACTGCCGTAAACTGCCCATACGATTTGAGAGGTCATATCCAAAAACTACCGAAAGCCAACCAAAAGCCAACGCAAATAAAACGTGGCTTATTCAGGAGGCTTTCGTTTATGGCTTGGGCAATTACGAGATGCATGCAAAGACACTGACTGCGAAAAAGATACCAATGAAAGAAAGAAATTGACGGTTGCAACCCAAAGAAAGGCCAGATTATTTTATGGCTGAAGGACAGAATTGAAAAGAAATGCAAGACGTTGCTTTTTTCTCTTTCCTTAGATTTAGAAAATCGGTTTTATTGGGTGGCAATAAAGTGCCGTTGATTCGACTAGGAAATTCTACGGTCCCACACACCGACGAGACCTCCACTCTCTTCCCAGCGGGAGTCCAGAAAACTACACGCGTATTTGTTTATGTTTGTTTTCGTTCAGGTTCCTAAATATGCTTGGCAGTTCAAAAGTTTAAGGCAGAAACGAAACAACAAGAAAAAGTTTATAATTCTCCTTCCTGGGAATTACAATAGGACATTCGAAGAAATATGCAAAATGCTTTCCGTAGGAACGTGAATTGGCGTGACTTCTCGCTCTCCGGGCAATGGGTATTTTATGGCACTGTCACGAGACTCGCCACATCAGGGAGTCTTCGATGCTCTTACATTTGTCACCAGCTCAGCAAAGATTCCAAGTGTGGGAGAACGTTAGGTTTTATTACTCGCATGTCATCTCCTCGGGAGGTTCGAAGCAGTCCTGCCGTTGTCCAGGATACGAGAAGAAACGACGTTCCGGAGAAGAAAAAAAACTAATGACACGCGTCCTAATGCCTCCCTAATGGCTTATCCAAAAAGGCTGAGAGCCAGAGAGAAAAAGGAGATTAACTAACATCTCAATACATAATGCTTTTACAAGAGAGAACCTCCAGCGGAGAGCTCTATGCCTGTAAGGAACAGGAACTGAAAATACCTTCAAGATTATTGGGAATCGTTGCATGTTTACGGGAATTTGTGTTCTATGAAATCTATGAAACTAATAATCTATAACTGTAAGAGATACATCACCGGAAAAAGTTCGTAACTCATAACCCCTACAATACAACATGCGGCACATCGCGCGGTCATCCTTTGCCGTACGTCAACTAACAGAAACAGCCCTCAAACAACCCTCCTGTGGTGAAAGCCAGCGGCATCGCACTTCACTCCCGAACTGAAATACAGCAAATTGCTACGCGTTTGCGAAACAGTCGTCCTCCCTTGCTTTGCTTTTTAGTTGGGTTTCTAGTCAGCATCCGTCACCACATCACGTAAACTAAGCATGCAATTTAGTCAAGCCTCCGTCGCCGGTACACGCACCCCCTTTAACCAACTCTATCCCTAATAACTAACAACGTGCGCCCGCTGGTCTGGCCACAGCAGAATCCTTATAACGATGATGCGGCGCGTCGTCATCGGCCAGCATGCACACACCACCGACCGCCGCCACGCCGCCGGAAAACCGGAATCTGAAGGGCGCACATTCATTCAACAAAAAGTGGAAAAATAGAAGAAGCCAAAATAAGAGGGTGCTATTATTATATGCCAAAAAGGGATATGTGGCCAAACCGGGAAGCCACGCTCCCACATTTTAACATCATTTTTGAGTTTTTCCTCGCCGTCAAGTCGCAACACGCCGACCGCCACTCTCACCAACATCTCACCAACTACGGCTGAATGCAGGAATAAACGATTTGCCACAGAATGGCAAGGCCCGCCGCACGGAAACCTAGTTTGCTAGATGCCAGTCAGTGTGCCGTACTTGCTTGCAGTGCGCGACACATTCGATGGGGTGCAGATCTCCCTCCTGTAGCGAATCTCGCTACGTCATCACTCACACATCATCTTAATAGCGTCATGTTTTGCCATCAGATTATCGTTCAATGTGCGTAAACAGTGCACAGATGATCAATCCAACTAGTAGGCCAACATTCATCTTTGTTTATAATCAGCTCGTTTTAGTCGCGGGGCTACGGACATTTTTTAATCATTAATCAACCAAAATAATCTAGGACATTTGGAAACAGCGTTTGTAATGCATGTGCAAGTACTTTTATAGAAAAAATATTTAAATATAATCCTTATGAAAATATTAAAACAGGATAATTTTTAGTTTCAAAAATCAGTCAGAGTTTGGTTGATTTGAACAATCAGCAATAATAAGAATTTTGAAAATCGAAGTTCTTAGTCCTCTTAGATATTCAAATCGTACCCTTTTTCTTTTTCTAAATAAACGTATGAATACGCTGGAAATTTATTTTCGTAAATTAGCCTTCACTCGCTTCGTAAACATGGATTTTGTATATAGAACAAATGTCTCGTAAATAGTATGAAACATTCATATTGCTTGTTATCTACCAAAAATGCTGTCATTACACCTTTTTTGTACAATGCACACAACGAATTTCGTGAACACCAGCCAATCGCTGCTTCTCTTCGATCGTACTCATAAAGGGCGATACGGTCAAAATTTGGTCAATATCAACTTGATGTATTTCTTTCAATTTTGCATTTAAAAAACCTGAACACCCCTCATTTTGAAGGTGTGTGTGTGTAGAATGTTGCTCCTATTTTGATTTTGGAATTCACTCTTCAGTTGTCAAAATGCCGTCCAAGCAAGAAGAGCAGCGTATCAAAATTTTGCTCGCGCATCGCGAAAATCCGAGCTACTCGCACGCAAAGTTGGCAAAATCGCTAAAAGTTGCCAAATCAACCGTTACAAATGTAATTAAAGTGTTTGGGGAACGTTTGTCGACAGCCAGGAAGTCTGGATCGGGGGGAAATCGAAAACCGGAAGCCGCTGAGACGACAAAGAGAGTTGCCGGTAGTTTCAAGCGAAACCCTAACCTATCTCTCCGAGATGCCGCAAATAAGCTGGGTGTATCGTCTACAACCGTGCATCGAGCCAAAAAACGAGCCGGACTATCGACTTACAAGAAGGTAGTGACTCCAAATCGCGATGATAAACAAAATACGACGGCCAAAGCGCGATCCCGGAGGCTGTACACGACGATGCTGACGAAGTTTGACTGCGTGGTAATGGACGACGAAACCTACGTCAAAGCCGACACAAGCAGCTTCCGGACAGTAGTTTTATACGGCAAAAGGAAGGGAGAGGTAGCAGATATTTTCAAGCACACGAAACTGTCAAAGTTCGCAAAGAAATATCTGGTTTGGCAAGCCATCTGTACCTCCGGCTTGAAAAGCAGCATTTTCATAGCTTCCGGGACTGTCAACCAAGAAATTTACGTGAAAGAGTGTTTGAATAAACGTCTGCTGCCTTTCCTGAAGAAACACGGTTGTTCCGTACTGTTTTGGCCGGATTTGGCATCTTGCCATTACGGTAAAAAGGCCATGGAGTGGTACGCCGCCAACAACGTGCAGGTGGTTCCCAAGGACAAGAACCCTCCCAACACGCCAGAGCTCCGCCCAATTGAGAAATACTGGGCTATTGTCAAGCGGAACCTAAAGAAGACCAAAAAAACTGCTAAGGACGAGCAGCAGTTCAAGGCAAACTGGCTTTCTGCGGCGAAGAAGGTGGACAAGGTGGCTGTACAAAATCTGATGGCAGGGGTCAAGCGTAAGGCCCGGCAATTCGGATTTGGAAAAGCGGAAGCCTAACTGAATATTTTTCCTGAATTTTATACTAATTGAACCTGAAAAAGAAATTTAACTTGATTTTTTAAATAAACGATTTCACCGATTTACACGCGTTTTCCCTTGACCAAATTTTGACCGTATCACCCTTTATGTTAATTTGAGATTCGTGTAGATTGTTCAACAATGTGAACAATAACATTTATAACGATGCACAAGTAGCTGAAGAACCACAACCATCTGGGTCAACGAACTATCTGGAAGAGGTACCACCTACATCAATACCATCAGTTTTGTCACAGCAGAGCGTTACACCGAAGTTCTCCATTCTATATACCGTTGAACTGTTTAACGCCGGAATAGCTGGAATGAACATTTCACCAGTTTCTACATGGTAGTTGAAAAGTTCAGCTTACCTCCGAAAGAAATTCATGGCATTTAAAGAAGGGTTACGAAAACATATATATGGTTTCGATTCAGACGAGAACCAGAATCAACTGAAGCAAAACGCCAAACAAGTGAGAATTTGGTCACTGTTGCCAAAATCATTCAGCATTCAGGAAGTATTTTGACGTACTTTTATATCTGGTAAAACAAGCCCGGGATTTAACTGTAGAGAAATGAAACCTTCCAACTGTGAATGATAGGATGTGTCACGGTTTGGACTTGAAGGTTAAGAACGAAATTCATCAGTTCTTTGACAGTGATTTTGTGCAGTCACATGTCAGAGCAAAATGAATTTGTTTCTGTCAAGAAAAATGGCAAGGGATGACATGCTCAAAAACATGATGGCGTTGGTGATGTAGTGACAAGCGTGACTGCTACCCCAGTGAGTCTGGGTTCAATCCCAGTCGACGTCTGTGGTTTTTCTGAGGTGATAAAAACTGGTCACGTCTTCCTTCGGTAGGGAAGTAAAGCTGTTGCTCACGGCTCATATTCATGAGTCGATATGTGGAGCCAGGTGGTGGAGTCGTCTCCCTGGCGTCGGTGATTGTCACCATGTGAGAAAATAGGCCCACGGAAAATAAATAAGTAAAAAAAAAACGATTACTTCTTTGTTCATTACGAGAAGCATACATAAGTTTCACAGAATAGTAGAAATATTGTGGGCTTCAGCTGCTTTGCCTCATTACGTCTACATCATTGAATATTACTTGGAAGTTCTGGTTCTGGTCTGGTTTAATTGATAATACCCTACATGCCCTTAACAAATATTCTTTCATTTCTGACTTAAATCTTAAACCTATACATGGATAAAATATTATGCAATGCAGAAACAAGATCAAAACTTTGTTATCTTCGCAAATGCGATTGTTGTTCAACACGCAGAGATTTTGAAAGATTTGTTTTTTCTTGACAGAATTAGAGGAATGTAACTTATCTGATAAAACTTCCGAGCAATAGTTTTCTTCATATCGTTGCAATCTTGAAACGCTTATTCAAAAGGTTGATGAATTTGCATTGGACTTTTGTGCTTAGTTGGAAAAGTTAGTAAATCACAATTTTAGAACACTTTAACAGTCTAAATTTCTAAGGCAACACGGACAAAAATCCGTGCCCGGATCCGTGAACTGCAGTCATGAATTCGAGAACAAGCGAAAATACACCGTGAACTGAATCACGTAATCATGAACTAAATAACGTTTTTAGGTAAAAATCCTGAAAACGTGAACTAGTTCACGGTCCGTTTTCATTTTCGTGAACGCTTTTGTTTCTGTGAAACAAAATTCAATTCACAGAACGTTGTTGAAAATTGTTCATTTGTGCTTCAAGATGCTGCGCAAAGTAGTTATTAGAATAATGATCAGGCTACAATTCATCCGTTTGTCATTTACTAATCAGTGTCGGGAACGCTAAAAACTTTGAGCTTTTTTTGGGCCAGCCAAAAAAAGATATTTGACAAATATGACGTTTTCTTATATATCACGAAAAGAATATAAACAAGCAATAACATAATGGAGCAATATCTGTCAACAAACAAACATGGTTTGTGGTACACAAAAATATCACCCTTGTGTTCCAATTTCAGAGAATAGAATATAAGCTTGAATGTTCAAATGATGCTTCGTCGAACATTAATGATGTTTTTAAATATAAAACAAATAAGAAGTTAAAAGTTAAAAGTTCCGATGTTAGTTTTTCATTTACCTTTGGAATGAACCGGTCAGTTTTTTTTTCCTCTGTTCGGGACATAAACCACTGAGACCAGTAATATGATCTATTGTAGTATATCCCGTGTCCTTTGTTTAGTGCATGTCGATTTACCTCATCACTATTGAGAAATGATGAGGTATTCGGTGTTGTTACAGTTGTCATTGTTTGTTTTGTTGGCAATGAATCAAATTTTATTGAAAGTTTCCGCTATTTAAACCCGTTGAGGAGTGAGAGCACTCTTCAAAGGCGCGCCCCTTTATCAATCAAAATCAGATTCATTGCAAAGAAAACAAACTATGACTCCGATACTGACCATGCATCAAAACCCTAGTCATAACCAATTCAAACTATAGAACATCAAATAGACAATGAGAATTCACATAAATGAAGACTAACCATGTTTTACTTATTCTAAGCTCATCCTCGCATAAGCGCAAAACGAGTATTGTCACTTTTCATAAGACTTAAAATGTAATAAGGACTAAAATATGTTCCTTTGACTACAAATAACAAATATGTTCCCTAGTTTGAATTAATTCGGACTAGGGTTCGGTGGTAGATCTGATACACCGTAACGCACCACGAAAAGGTGATCTACCAGCGTTACGGGTCATGAACCGGTCATACACAATTAATATCGGGGTTTTAGATTTATTAAAAAACGTTGCAGTATTAAAACTATCTATGAATTACTTCCATTTTATTTTATTAAATATTTGTTAAATTCCATATCCTAATGGTAACTTTAAAATAGTTCATCCGATTGTCTTGTTAATGAGTATTGGATGGTTGTCAATTCCATGTTCAATTCAAAACGCTATTTGCTGCTGATAGAGAATTGCGGTTATATTTCAAAAAGGCGAAACACATTTTTTTTTTAATTAAATTTAAAGTGTATCGAAAATTATAATAACAAAACAGTTTATCGTATTTACTTTTTTTGTTTAAAATTGGTTCAGCAATTCAGAATAAAAAATTCAGAAAAAAAACCAAATCAATTATCTTCAAATAATTTTTGAAAAAAAAAATCTAAAGAAATGTACGAAGAAAAAACGTAAACTTGACACTTTTGAAATCTTATATAGTTCCATTTCCAGAATAATTTAAGAACGTTGTTTATTTGAAAATATCCCAAGTAACCATAAGCATAAAGCTATAGCTCGATAATAGCACAGTTTTATATTAGCATACGTTATGCAAACAAGCTTCATATTAGCATCACAAATGCATTCAAGCACTAAGCGGAAATTAACATTATTGCCAGCATTACATGAGCATATAAGGCTGTTATAATGCATACAATCACATCTCATGTTCTCAGCACACATGCTATATATCTGGATTTAGTGCCAATTTAAAGCTATCATATAATGCTTAAATATGTTTACAAAAGCATTGAAAACTAATTTAGAATGGATTGTTTAACCCACTGGAAAGCTTCAGAGTGTGCTTTGTTTTTAAATTACATTGGTGTCCTTAAACACTTCATCAGGGATGAACAGTTTCAAAATTTCTCATTACAGTGCCAAAAACGGGCTCTCAGTTGACATTTATGTTTAGGTGCATTAATGTAGCATTACTAATGCTATCTACGAGCTGTCACTTTTGAATTAAAGTAGCACGTTATTTCGTCATTTTTAGCAGTATATTAGCATTATATCTGAATATAGAGCTACATGGCATTTAAGTGCTGCTCTATATGCAGATATAATGCTGATTTAATGCCACGTTATGCTTAATGGTTACTTGGGATTCTTATATTATGATTGAAATGTTGCGTTTTTGAGATTGAGGCAATTTAGAAAAAATACAGCTCAAAACTTTAAAACGTCCATTAACTCTGTAATAGTTGAGATTTCAGCATATGCGCATATGTATATTTTTCATCAAATATGATCTATTTATCAAATCGTTTGTACGTCTGCGCTTTTGTTAAGTTCAGTAGGCACTAGGGTTTAAAAAATGTTTTCAACTTCACAATGAGTCTATTAATATTTCTTGAAAAGTGAAATAAGTGCCTATTTGTGAGTTGCCTCAAATAGATTGAAACACAGCTTTATAAAGCTACACTGAAAATTAATTTTCGTTCATATTACGAAATCGAAGGTAGGAATAACAAATCTATTTGTTGTTTTCTGCAACAAAACTGATTTGTACTTTCATAGAAGCTTACTTCGTTTTTAATGCCACACGTGCAACTGTTTAAAGCACTAAGCAATTGTTAACATAAAAAGAACATTCGTTCATTCTACGAAAACAATACGAGGAGCTACGAGTAATTTGTCACCAATAAAAAGAAACGTCCCAGTGGTGGTTGCATGGACGACTGATAGATCTACTTTACCGACTCAAAATATAATTGAAAAAAGCGCGACCACGAGAAGTTCTAGGATTTTTTTTCATTAGAGCGTATCTAACATTGAAAGACTCTCTTTCACTACTTTCTCTTTATTTCATATTCCAATAACGTTTACGTTTTTCATACTACTATTTGTGGAGTATGCTAGCCAGCACTGTTGTGTTTTGATCTGTACTAAAGAATGCCTCGAAAGAGTTACAATGGCGCTGTAATGAATGAAAGAGATTCATTAGATTCGCCCTAATGAGAAAAAAACCCGAGAGTTGTTCAACATTTTATTTTTTAATGTTTCTGATATGGGGTTCGATTCTATATTTTAAGGAAGAGGTGATAGTGAGTCCGTGGTTGATCTCACTAAACCATGTTGACTCGTGAGAAATTACTTGATTTTTGTTAATGAAGTTCAAACTCTCGGCAGCGCTTTGATTTCTATTTTGGAATAAACTAATGATTCCCGCCACTCCAGCAGAACATTAACATTTAAAGGGTGATACGGTCAAAATTTGGTCAAGGGAAAACGCGTGTAAATCGGTGAAATCGTTTATTTAAAAAATCAAGTTAAATTTCTTTTTCAGGTTCAATTAGTATAAAATTCAGGAAAAATATTCAGTTAGGCTTCCGCTTTTCCAAATCCGAATTGCCGGGCCTTACGCTTGACCCCTGCCATCAGATTTTGTACAGCCACCTTGTCCACCTTCTTCGCCGCAGAAAGCCAGTTTGCCTTGAACTGCTGCTCGTCCTTAGCAGTTTTTTTGGTCTTCTTTAGGTTCCGCTTGACAATAGCCCAGTATTTCTCAATTGGGCGGAGCTCTGGTGTGTTGGGAGGGTTCTTGTCCTTGGGAACCACCTGCACGTTGTTGGCGGCGTACCACTCCATGGCCTTTTTACCGTAATGGCAAGATGCCAAATCCGGCCAAAATAGTACGGAACAACCGTGTTTCTTCAGGAAAGGCAGCAGACGTTTATTCAAACACTCTTTCACGTAAATTTCTTGGTTGACAGTCCCGGAAGCTATGAAAATGCTGCTTTTCAAGCCGGAGGTACAGATGGCTTGCCAAACCAGATATTTCTTTGCGAACTTTGACAGTTTCGTGTGCTTGAAAATATCTGCTACCTTTCCCCTTCCTTTTGCCGTATAAAACTCCTGTCCCGGAAGCTGCTTGTAGTCGGCTTTGACGTAGGTTTCGTCGTCCATTACCACGCAGTCAAACTTCGTCAGCATCGTCGTGTACAGCCTCCGGGATCGCGCTTTGGCCGTCGGATTTTGTTTATCATCGCGATTTGGAGTCACTACCTTCTTTTAAGTCGATAGTCCGGCTCGTTTTTTGGCTCGATGCACGGTTGTAGACGATACACCCAGCTTATTTGCGGCATCTCGGAGAGATAGGTTAGGGTTTCGCTTGAAACTACCGGCAACTCTCTTTGTCGTCTCAGCGGCTTCCGGTTTTCGATTTCCCCCCGATCCAGACTTCCTGGCTGTCGACAAACGTTCCCCAAACACTTTAATTACATTTATAACGGTTGATTTGGCAACTTTTAGCTATTTTGCCAACTTTGCGTGCGAGTAGCTCGGATTTTCGCGATGCGCGAGCAAAATTTTGATACGCTGCTCTTCTTGCTTGGACGGCATTTTGACAACTGAAGAGTGAATTCCAAAATCAAAATAGGAGCAACATTCTACACACACACCTTCAAAATGAGGGGTGTTCAGGTTTTTTAAATGCAAAATTGAAAGAAATACGTCAAGTTGATATTGACCAAATTTTGACCGTATCGCCCTTTAGACGAGCTTTGCACCACAATGAGTCCCGTACATCGATCATTTTTTCGGTAAGTTTGCGGATGTTTTTTGAGCACTGTGTGCCAGGAAATGCCTTACAACACTTTGGAAGTTTTATGGACTTTCTAATAGTACTTTATATTGCAAATGGTTTTCAAAACCAAGACGAGAATCATTTTTTCCATCGTTGGAAAATGATCTGTGGAAAATGACACATCATCTTTTAAAAAATTCGACATTCTCATTTTAATATCTCCATTATCGTGATAATGCAAATGGCAAACTAATGAAGTCCGTACTTATTTCTTCTGGCAAATAAGCATAATGCAATAATGATTCATTCAATGCAAGCCAATGTTACTGATTTGTCAAATTGAATAATTGCAACAGTTGGGAAGTCTCGCAGCAATCTACAGTCCCGTATGGACCTACGTTGTTGAGGATCTTGAGGTCGCTGACTTGCCGTACGTTCTTCGGGAAATGTTTGCGTTGGGAGGTCTCACTGCGACGGCTGCCACGGCTGGAACCCGTAGTAGTGGCGCGAGAAAAAGCTTCAAGCATCGTATCAACTGATGAGCAATCCACTGTCCAACATCCCAGAGAATAAAAACCACGGGATCACTGGTCTGATTGAACTGAACCGTTGGATCACTGATCTCTAACTGAAACCGGGAACGATTCCACCTCCGCAACCATCGACAATATCCAAACACTGCTAGACTGATCTGGGTAGCCCCAGATCGGGTCTGCTCCCATCGGGTCTGTCCTGTACCAACACGATGATGACCAATGCGTACCTCAATCCAAGTGAACTGCGAAGGAATAGCAACAACAGTACAACGAGAAGTTCATATTACAGGATATGCTCGGAGCACATTAGCCAACGAAACAGTCAAGCCTCGCCACAGGGCTCGATCTCGACCATGCGCTCCAGCATTTAACACAACTCGTCCTTCTACGATCAAAGTTTACCGCCACCCCATCCTCGCATTCAATCTTAACCCATCTACAGTGGTTTAGTACCACACAGAGCTCCATGAACAGCCTACATCAAGCAGGCGGAAGCCCACGGGATTTGATACAACAAGCAATTATTATCAACAACAGATGCTGGGCCAGGTGGACAGAAGAATGTCCGAGACAGTAACCAGTCGCTACGGCACGGGTCTAGAATTTGTCGAAAGAATCTAACCAACAAGCTTCACCCAAAACAAAAAGTAGTTCAGGATAAGGACGGAAAAGGTGAAATGGTCGAAAACACTGGTGATTCCGGATGAGATATTACAGCACTTGAACCAGGTTGCAGATTAGGAAAGCAAGGTCACTATCCAAAAGGGAATATCCGCTCCAAATTCGGCATCTGCTCCAATGGATGCTCCAATGGGAAACTCCCCTCTCAGATACTCCGAAGTACAATCTGGTCAGCAGCAGCCACCTGCTAGTTTCAACCAACCACAGTTGATCCTGAACAAAATCCTGATGAGTTATCAGTCTCAATACAGCAATGAGGACTGCAGCATGATGAGCAACGTGATGTTCTCACAGACTCCACAACTCCCAATGATGCCTGTTATAAGCACCGCATGTCCTCTAACCCCATCAACCTACGAACCTCAACCACAACCGCGGCAGTCAACGCACCTCCCGTACAATTTCAAATTCAAAACTTCAACAACAATGGTTAAAATTTCAATAACAACAGAAACGTCCCATTGAATCGCCGCAACTTCGACATATTGCTTGTTCACACCTGATCGGCTACTTCCACCGAATGGACCAGAGCGCACACAACTGCTCCCTGATAATGATTATGCGAGGCTCCCTTCACATCCACGAACCGTCCAGATCGTCGACTGTACCTGTACGCACCACCAATCCCAACTGACTCCTCTCGTTACTAATCCGGCAAATCCTTCCCCGTCCACTCGTTGACAACCTCAAACTCAGGCTCTCCCAAAGCCCATGGAAAACAGCTTGCAAACGCCTCCTCTTTTCTCAACCACTACGGGATTCAGTGAAGTCCCAGCTCCTACCGATGCCAACGCCGCCGTCACGGTAGCTCCTCCTCCATCAGCTACAACAGCTATTGCGGAAGTAGCTCCCGGAACCGAAACCACCATGGGTTCAGATATCTATCAGCGCACCCTGGAGTACTGGCAGAACTGCCAAAATTGGGTCGATTCCACCGTGGACATGGTCAGCAGCACTCCCAATCTAGCAATTGATTGACATGTTTAACAATGAAGATCTACTATAAAGAGGAATATCGGAAAAAAATACATGTATTGGCATGTCTGTATTTTCTACTCCAACAAATATTTGTATATGCTAAAATAGTATGAATTTCTGCCTGGAAAACTGTACGCCACTGTCGCATTGGAATTGTTTTTTTGATTCCAGGTCCAGTTATCCCATCTCTCGTAGATGTACTCATTTTGTGGCGATCGGTCTCCACATATGCTGCGATTGAATTCAATCCCTTCGAAGGGAACATTGAAGGTTGTCTAAGTTTCCTTCCAGTCTTCATTCGTGCTTACTAAAGTGTTCAGTTGAAAATCTTTGAAGATTTATGAATGCCCGGTGAGATCTCTGTCTCGAAATCATTTTACACGATTAAGCCTGAGAGAACCTTTTCCACTTCAAGTTGGACGAACGGATGCAATGGTAGCAGATGTAAAAGAGCGCTAACCATTGCTTATTGATGAGTTTTTGATAAGCATGCCAGACGCAGTAGTTTTTGGCGGATGTTTATGTAATTTTAGGTCGCTTATTAAGGGTATGTTAATCTGGGTTTCACTATTACCGAAAATTTTCGGTAAATCATCCTCGGTTATTGTCCTCTTTTTTACCGAATAAATTGCTACAAGCCCATAGAGAATTGTGTGCTTTTGAGTTTGCGTACTCTAGATATTCATTCTAGTTTAGGTTTTTATAAAGCAAATCTTCTAAATATTTAGTTTGCCTTGATAGCTCCAATCCAGATAAAGAGCTGCAATAGTATATTTTTTTTATTTTTTTTGTAAATGGTTTTATCACTGTTTTTGAAATTGTCACTGAAATTTGTGTAAGCAGAAAACTGAGCACTTATTGATAGTAACATGTTAAATTTATGTATCATAAATCACTATTAATTTGTGTCATTTGCAATACTTCACTATCATGAATTTAAGAATAATGAATTTTATTTCTCAAGATGCAAAGAAAGTTTTTTCATTAATTTGAGAAGTTAAAATGAAAATCGATTCATTACGGACAGACTTATAATCGTTCACATATTAAACAATTGAACATCTTGGAGTCAGATCTGAGCTTTATGAGGTATTTTGGCTGTACGTAATTTGAAGTACATGAAACTCATTTATGTGTTTTTGACTAACATTAGCCTAAGATTGTAGTTAGTTCAACCTGTATGTTAACTTTAAGTTTTTTTTGTATATGTTCAAGTCAAAAGAAAACCATAAATTGTATAGTTATAAGTGTTTAGATAATTTAGAATTTAAATTTAATGTGTTATGTAAACCATACTTTGAATTCCCACTCTCTTTCCCATCCGTAATTTGTAATTCCTATTGACCTCGGGACGGCCGCGAGTAATCGGCTCTATCCTCCTAACTTTAGTTTTAAGTTAAATGATGTATAAAAGTATGAAAATTTGGCACTGTAAAGTTCATTCGATTGAGCCTGTACAAATAAATGATTATTAAAAAAATATTAAAAAAAAATCATAACGCAACTGTGTTTTGTTTTTCGTGATTGCACCCCACTCTAGTAACCACCCAACAACTAATTAACCTTATATTAAACTAAACAAATTAACTTTACTCATAGTACTCGTATATCGCACACGTTCTTGAAAAAGCCAGTGAAGTCTGCAACATATGCTTTAGTTTCTTTAATTCTCGTCAACATGAATTATAACAGCATTCCAAAAAATTTGACTTTCATAGTAAAATGAGCAGTGTTTTTTTTTAATAACGAACAATATAACAGTTTGGGAGAAGGTTCAATCCATTTAAGAATTCTTTTTTTTGTTACAGTATCCCATTTCAAGTAAAACATTTTATCCTCAAGCTGGTCATTGTTACTAAATAAGAAACACACACAAAGAAAAAAAACTGAATTGAGCTCTGTTTAATCCTCGCCAACTTGCATGATTCATGGCTGGAAGTCATAAATTTTATCCACGAAAATGCAGTCCTGAATGGACATTTTACTCAATAACAGAAAGCTACTGTTAACGCAACTTGAGCAACCATCTATCGTACCTACCTACTGTGGTCATCGTTTCATTGATAAAAACCATTCTATTCATCTACCCATCCCTTCAATTCGAATGATGCATCTTCTCACCTTTTGTTGTCAGCACACCACTTCGAGGTGCTGATTGTCAGGGCCATCTTTATCTCTTTCCTTCCAGATGCCCACTAACGGGTGGAAAATGATCCGAAAACAATCTCAAGCAGAGATAAATAATTGCTTCCGGGTCCGTCCGTGGTTGACGGTCAAAATGAGAGCATCTTCAAATTCAACAGCGAAGGAAGCTTCTAATTCAAACTCGAGACGATACAGATGCCACCCAAGATAACAACTGTCTGACTGATGCGATCGGAAGGAACCGTTTCGATCTCAAAGAGTCCTGTCAGTTTTGTGATTTGTATCTTGGAAGGAAAAAATGAATCCCATAAAAATGAGCTGTAAAATTACCCCTGTTAAACGGCGGCAGCGTCGGTTGTCCGCAACTCACTTCCGCTGTTTGAATCCTACAGCCCATTTTAACCGTAGTTCCTAGGGTGGAAACACAACCCCATTAGGAGAGATGGTTCAGTAAAGAATAAAATCCTCATTGCATCATAAAGCATCCCTGTTTACGGAGAGTGAGGGTCCTGACATAAAAACTGAAATTAAGTTATAGATATCTCACAATGATGTCTAACTTCGGCTGAATGGCTCGAATCTGTGCAAATGCACTAAAGCTGTACGGACGTGCTGGATGTTAGGCATGTGTTTCACTAGGCTGAATGGTTTTGGGTAGCGTGATGTCATACGCACCCTTGGGGTAAAATGGTGCAAATTTGTTCTCTGAAGTAAAATTCTTGAACAATATTTGTAAAGGAACGTGTTATGGGAAACTGTTTGTGTAAACTATGAGACGACAATGGATCGTTATTGTTTATTGACATCCCCACTAACAACCAACATCTTCTTATTGAGGATATTGATTGATTTGGTAACAGATAAGAACTCATGCACTGACTAAACACATTTTGAATAAATCATGTTCAAGACTGATGTCTAGTGAACATTTTGTTTTCATTTTTAAACAGAGCTTGCTCTTGTGTCTCATTTTCAGCACTGCGTTAGCATAATTTCATAAAACATAAATGCACAAGTAAACAGTGTTGAAGAGCGTTAACATTTTTACGAAATTATGTTTGCAGCTGTGATTACCAAAATGGGTTTGAAAAAATTTGAATTTGTCAAGCAATCATAGAATTAATTTAAATCAAATCAAAACAGTTTTAAATAAACTGCTGCATTTTGGACTATGTACCCCTATATCGTGAAATTAGAATTAATAATTCACCCTTCTAGCAATGCTGACGGCAATGGTAATTTATATTTTGCTTTCTGATAGAAAAGTATTGCAGTCAACATGAACGATGAAAAGCAGCTTACTGTAGAGTAAAGTCAAACACATTAAAAAAATCAAACGTTTCTTCTTCTTCTTCTTCTTCTCAGCGTTTCAAGCTTATTGCTTACCCTTAACTTATAGTACGTTCACACTACGCTCTATATTACGTGATATAGCGAGTTGATATCGATATCAAGTGGAGATGTTCACACCTCCAACTATATCAAGTCAGTGTACTTGGTATAGTTTGACGTTTGTAAAAGTGACGATGAGAAAACATGTAAAAACTAAGTAAACTGATCACTATTTTATCTTAGACAAATAGGATAACGGGATGTTATGTTAGCCTAGCTCCTTGGTTTGGCCTATGTACCAAATGTGTTTGATTTTGATGATAATTAACAAAATTATGCTGCTGTCAGGATGACCGACTTATTTCAAAGCAATTGAGACATTATTTATCAATTAATAGTTGCTCACTTCCGCATAACTTTCGATTTCCTTAACTTTTTAGACACCCTGTCTTTACTGGTTAAGCTGAACCGATTATCTACACATTCTTCGAATGGTCTAAATTTGCTGAAACTGAGCGCATAAACCGAATAATACAACAATGATGAAAAGAAAAAAGTCAGCCGTTATAACCTAAAGCTATGTCTATTGAGAATCCGGAATAATAAAATCATCTGTATCTCGGTAACGGATTGACGTACAAATAAGTTTAATACATCAAAACAATGGTAATTCACTGTATTTTAAGGAAAAACATATCAAAACAAATCATTTCTCCTCGTTTCTATTGAAAATTTGAACATTCTTCTTTATTCCTCCCATCAAACGCTGCACACCTCCGGAGTCAACTTCCTTGGCACAATTTGGTCATCTGTGTCGCGTCCCGAGCCTCTTTTCAACTTTTCATTAGCTTCCGCTTCATTATTGCCCAAATTCTCTCGATGCGCCGGAGCTGCGGGCAGTTGGGTGGATTTATGTTTTTATCGATTAAATCTACGTTATTATCGCGGTACTACTGGATGACTTCCCGGCTGTAGTAGCAACTCGCCAAATCTGGCCAAAACTTCATGGGACCTTTATGGGCTTTAATAAAAGGTAGTACGCGGTTTTGAGGCATTCTTCCTTGTACAGCTTCGAGTCCATCGTCCTATTCGTCACGAACACTTTTGTCTTGTGTCGTTGCCATGTAGAATTTTTGGCCAGAAAGCTGTCCGAAATCCATTTTGACGTAGGTTTCATCGTCGATGAGCAGCCATCCTTCGTACTTCGTCAAAACATGCTCGGACAATTTTCGAGCTCGAGTTTTGGTGACGAAACTTTGCGTCAACGTTCTGTTTGGTTGCTTGCTGGCTCGATAAGAACGATATCCTGCTCTCAAACGAATTCTTCGAACGGTACTGCGAACAGCAGCGTATTTTTGTTCGATTCCATTATCTGATAGTCCAGGGTTTGCTCTGACGGTTCTCAACACCTTCTGGTTCAGCTTGCGGCCATACGACGCTCACTACAACGCTTATCTTGAGGCACACGATCCACGCTCTTTCGCTCCCTGAAACGTTTCAGCACATCATACACGGTTGATTTGGCGATTTTCCACGTTGCTGCGATTTTGGATTATCAACGTGGGTGTGCAGAATTTGTTCTCTCCTCTCGGCTTCCATCTGGAATAACTTGGAACTTGAAACTTGAAATTTATACCACAGAAAGTGGTCGTCTATGTCAAAAAACCGCTGTGAAATAATTCTTGCAGCGGTCACTTTCCGTGCCACTGAAACACCATAAGTGATTCCGGGTTCTAACTGGACAGAACTTTACGTCCCTTGATTCCTGCTTTTTTTCTACTAGGAAAATTAAGTACAACATTGATAGCGTAAAAATATCTGCTTGATTTTTGCCTCGATGTCAGTCGATGAAAATTAAAACCAACATGGGTGAGCAATAATTTCATTGAAGTTTGCTTTTTGCTTTGGTTTTTCAGACTATCGCGAACATATTTGATCGTTACAAAATTTCTTCACATTTCATTTACCAACGGAAGAGCCTGCAAACAATCCGATTTTTCGATATAGCACCTCGAAATACGTACCCGATAACGAAAATTGTACCTGCTAAATGTATGAACAAATTTTTATCCGACAAAAAATTTCTGCCGGAGGTACAACATTTCTTGCATTTCAGGAACAACCGAATGAAGATCATATCTATTAGATACAAATCATTGCAGTATTTTACATAAATATATACATTATTATATAAATATATCATGGGAATGGAGGGACCATCAGGGCACCCAATTGAAGCACTCTCGAGGAATCCAAACTTCACCCGAAACACTGCGCAGAACGATCAGATTTACGAATAAAGTACTGGTGGTACCCCTTTTTCTTGTAAAATAAGTTGGTTTTATTGTTCAGTTTTGAGAACACAGTACATATTCACAATTGTCTAATCTATATCGAAGTGAAATTTCAGTGCATCTACATCAATTCGATCGTTACATTCGCAAACAAAACAGATGTATTTATGAAAAAGTTTAAGCACTTCTACACGCTGTCTTCTGCCTATTCCTGCTAGTGTAGGTCTCAAAAATTCTTCAAAAGAGAATCGTCTCCATCCATCCATGATGACAGTTATCCGCTGCTGTAGAACCTCCCAGGCCGGGGCGACACGAGCACAAGCACAAAATTTGGGGAAAAGAGATTCTGTCGCTTGGTTGCCACAATGAGTGCAAAACGGGTCCGGAACTCTTCGCATCACGAAAAGTAGCTCTCTATGGTCGATTTTGCCATTAACCATCAAGTAGAGTTTCGACCGGTGCGTTGATGAAAGTTGCTTCGCTGAGATATTTTTCCACGTTAGTGGCCAGTCGTTTCCTGGACTGTTTCGTTCCACCTTCGGCAGTTCTGACAAAGTGTTGGTGGATTTGATCGGCGGAGGGGTTATGTTGGATTTGGAGGGGAATGTGGGATAAATTTGAAAGGATTAATTTGACGTCTGGAAGGTCTGTTGGAATTGCTTACCCTCACATCTCCGATTAGTGCTACCTGTCGTTGACGAAACAGAAACAATACTTTCGGCAACGGCGTCAGAAGATCTTGACCCTTTAATATCATTCCATTGAACGAGATGTCCTTAACATTGGCAGCCACGTCCCATATCATGTGGGCCTTTCCGGGTTTCTTCGGATTGATTAACACACCTAATGGCAAAAACCAAATCCGCTTGGGATTGAACTCCTCGAATTCTCGCTTCGTCACTTTATGTGCGTACTGTTTTTTTTTTAAATTTATTTTTCGTCGGCCTATTTCCTCACATGGTGACAATCACCGACGCCAGGGAGACGACTCCACCACCTAGGACCCTACCTATCGACTCATGACTATGAACCGGGACCAACGGCTTTACCTCCCTACCGAAGCAAAACGTGACCAGTTTTTTTTTTCGCCACAGAAAAACCACCGACGTCGACTGGGATTGAACCCAGAACCACGGGGGAGCCAGTAGCAGTCACGCTTACAACTACACCACCGACGCCGGCCGTGCGTACTTTTTAACTGGTATAATTTGCCTCTCAAAATCCGCTAGCAACTCCGGTTTTTATTTCAGTCGTAGATGTAGGCAGGCCAGCCGTCTCTGCGCCATAGCGTAGCTTGAAGGAAACTGCACATCATCGTTGCGCCACAGCGATCCAGTCTCAAAGCGTCTCTCTTTCAGTCGTACTGTTTTGTTTTCTAGGATCTCGCTTGCTCGGCGGTCCTCATCTACCTCAAGCGCACGTTGAACAGCAATACCCAAGCTTTCCTCCACAAAGAAACTTTCTTCCAGCTCATGAATCCCCTTAAGTTCTGTGCATTCACATATGTGAAACGATGGCGATTCAATAACTTTCGCTGGAAAAAACACGCTTGCTGCGCCCCTGGCTACGGTGTTCAATTTGTCTTTAACTTCTGGCAAGTTTTCTGAATGCTGTAAAGAGTCATTTGTTTTCCCAATACACAAAAAGGGATGCAAACGGCCCGTCGCCAAATATCGTGGGATTGCTGCATTATGCTCTGTATCCAAGCTATTTGAACTAATTGTCCTCCAAAGGCTGGTCAATGATTCACAGACTATTTCTCCAGACCAACACGGTTTTGTGCCCAAGCGCTCGACGGTGACCAATCTAACCGTATCTACATCGTTCATCCTGCGCGAATTGGAACGCGGTCATCAAGTAGACGCCATTTACACAGATCTCTCTGCGGCCTTCGATAAAATGAATCATCAGATTGCAATTTCTAAACACGGCAACATGGCGGTTTACGATCAACTGTTGAACTGGCTCCGTTCATACCTGACTGGTAGAACTATGTCCGTGAAGATTGCCGATTACGCCTCATCTTACTTTGCGGTAACATCCGGCGTTCCTTAAGGTAGCCACCTTGGCCCATTCCTTTTCCTGCTATATATGAACGACGTGAACTTGGTCTTCAAATGCCTGAAATCATCCTACGCGGATGACCTGAAGCTGTACTGCGTTATAAAATGTCCAGAAGACGCCCACTTTCTTCAGCATGAACTGCAAGTGTTCGATAACTGGTGCCGTATCAAAAGAACGTCCTTAAATGTATCCAAATGCTCAACTATCTCCTTTGGCCAAAAACGAGCGATGTATCTCCACGACTACATCCTTCGAGGTACGCGCTTTAAACGAGAAACAACGGTCAAGGATCTGGGAGTAATGCTCGAGTCCAAACTGTCGTTCAAGGTTCACATTTCGTATATTGTTTCCAAGGCCTCTTCGCAGCTAGGATTTATGTTCCGCTTCGCAAAAAACTTCAATGACGTTTACTGTCTGAAGGCATTATAGTTACTGCTCTTTGGTTCACCCTTTCTTGGAATACTGTGCCATCGTTTGGTCCCCTTTCTACCAAAACGCAGTCCAGGGGATTGAAGCTGTTCAGGGAAGGATTATACGCTTTGCTCTGTGACATCTTCGCTGGCAAGACCCTCGCAGATTGCCAAGTTCTGAAAGTCGGTGCAAGCTCATCAACCTGGAACTGTTGGAAGATAGGCGTATGATAGCCAAAGCGTGTTTTATTGGTGACCTGCTTCAAGGAAATGCCGATTGTTCCGCTGTACTGGATCTCTTGACCATCAACATCCGACGACGAAATCTCCGTTTACAACAGTTCTTCGTGTTCCGGCACTCAAGGACCAAATACGGCAAACACTAACCTGTGCAAAGCATGTGCCGCGTTTTCAACAGCTGCTAGATTGTGTTTGATTTTAATGTATCCCGTGAGGTTTATAAGCGTTGTAATGTGTAATGTAATTTAATGTTTTAAATTGTTATTGGGATGAACATTTTTATCTGTTGACGAAAATAAATAAATAATTGCTGGATCTCCAACGCAGCCGAATACAGCTTATCCTAATCTTGTCTTCGCTGCAATTGGTTCTCGTGCACCTATTTCCCTTCTTCTAAGGGGTATAGACAGGTGTGTTGTCCATTCCTATCATGATCCTCGGAACCGTCCTGGATCGGAAGTCCTCGCTAATGCGGATACTTTCTTGCCAGCTCACTGTGCCATAGAGTCTGCGTCGGTAGCGCCAAACCATTCACCGTACGAACATCGCCCAATACAAATTTTGTATCGCTCGATGCACCCGAAATTTGTAATCTTACCTGCCGAGATGCAGGTTCCCACCACTTGATATTTGAAGTCCGCGTGAGACACAGTGGATGCACGTCTCTGACTATGTTTAGCTGATCCGCAATGTCGGCGTCCATCAGAGTCAACGACGAACCCTCATCAAGAAACGCAAAGGTTGTGATTTGTGTTCCCTTCCCATAGAACCTGACTGGGATAATGCGGAGTAGAATAGAATTCTGTATTTGTCGATGTATGGAAACGTCCACCGGCACACTATTCCCCGAACGTGGCGGCTCTTCTGGAAGACCCGAATGCAACAGAGTGTTATGCTTCTTTGAACAACATTGTGTTATGCTTCTTTGAACAACCACCGACTTCACATACTTTATGAGACTTACAGTGCCACTGGCCGTGCGAAACCAAACAAATATTACATAGTTAGAACGTATTCACTGTTTCCAATGGTCCCCAAAAGAAAGTGTCTTAAATTTACCACAATCCCTAATTCTATGTTTGCTGCTCTTGCAAATACAGTACGGTCTTGCCTGATTTTTTACCTTACCTCCAGTGCACTGCAGAGGTCCCTGACTTATAAAAATCTGGCAAAGCGTGAGTGTTCATATACGCCTTCTCCTTGGGTCGTTGTCTCTCGATTCGGTTAACTCGATGAATATGGTAAACGCTGATCTGCGTGACGTCACTGGCTGCCGAGGTAGTCCTCATCATATAGTCGCTAAAGGTACCCAAATCAATAAATCCGGTACGCTGCTTATGAAGTGCCCCGTCCAAACGAATGCTAGCTGGCAGCTTCTCCACCAGTTCATTAAGTAACGAGGGATTCATCAGATGAGCTTTCTGGTTCGCTTCTTTCAGATGCCCAACAAGATTCTGCACGGTGATGCAGAAGTTGACTAATGTTTCCAACCGGTCTGATTTGAGTGCTGGGACACTACGAACTTTCTTCAACATAGTCTGAAGCAATCTGCTGGGATTACCAAACAGTGTTTCTAGCGTTGACATCACTTGAGGGACTAACTAAGGTAGCAATATATTGCTCCCGACAGCCTCGAGCGCACTGCCCTTCAGGCACTCTTGCAGCCTCATGAGGTTTTCCGCATCTGAATAGCCACACATTGTCGCCGAGTTCCAGTAACTGCTCACGAGTAATTGCCACTCTCTGAACTACTTGCCTAGCGGCCAGTTGTTTTTGAAACTGATCTCAAGCAGCTTGTGATTGGTCGAGTTGTTACGATTGCGAAATATTCAACAGGTTAGGATTGATCATCAGATGAGGAAACCCTGAGGACCGTTGAGATTGTTGCTGTCCTGGTACATGAGCTGCGTATTGTGAATGAAGCATTGATCGCTGATCTAATAGATATGGCATATGGCATTGGACATGGATATGTCTGTCCCAGTTTTTCACTAGACGCACGTAGAACTGGTTGCTGAACCGGAAGCCATGCTGTCGATTGTTAAAACGGCTGAGGAACTGATACTGGAACCTAATGAACCGGCTAAGAAATCGGTTGATGAACAGGCTGGCGAACTTCTTGAGGCACTTACTGAGAAACTGGATGGGAAATCGGTTCAGAAACCGGGCGGCTCAGCCTCTGTGACTGGTGGCGTAATTCAATCGATTGCTGTTGGAATTTCGGTGGTTCTACTTGGTTCGACGGACGTTCAGGTACTCCTTGCATTTTCAGGAATGATTCCGGTGGTACCAAATGATTTTGCTGAATGGGAGTCGACGTGTGTGGGGCTATGCCAGTCTCTTTTGGTATCGCTCCCTTGGAGTTTAAACATTCTCACCCCATGATTTAAGGGTTAGTTTCATCGTTCATCGTTTCCGGTTTCGATGGTGGCTCACCGAGTTGGCCGCTGCCATCGACAACCAAATCAGCATGGTCTGAAATCTACTTATTCAATTTACCTTTAATGCTCACTCGACTTTTACGGCTCTTCGCGCTTTCCCCGTCACCTTCGTTCGCTTCGGCCATCAGCAAAGCGTATCTTTGTTCCCGGAAACTTTTCTGCATTGCTGCTTTCTCCAACAAAGCTATCTCCTGGCGTTCGTTTTCTAACTGCTGTCTCTCCGACATCAGCTTTTCTTCGGCCTTACGCTCTTCCTCGATCTTCATCAACTGTATTGAATCTTCAACGACCTTCAATTGCTCCGACCAGATACGCCGAATTTACCGGTTTTCGATATTTCCACCACGTCCATGGCAGTGGCACATTTGCTACATGACCAACACTTATGCCGGAAGTTGTTTTCTACGGAAGCGCATTAGAAGTGGTACCATTCCTTGCAGGAATCATAGGCTACCAAGTTCTCTTTACGATCCGGCTTGTTACAATCAATGCAATTGTGCAAATCCACGTTCGTCGACATAAAAAACTGGCTCTCCAGTGGTTTAACAGTAAAATCCGGCTCTCAATCAACGTCTTGATTGAAGTTCTTTATAGTTTTTTTTTACTTACGGACAAAGCAGAAACTCCCTGCCTTTTAGCATTTCATATGTATTTCTCGGAAGTGCTATAAAAAAATAAGTTGCTTATTAGACTAATGCTCATTTTAGCTTGCTAGATAAGTTTCTTAAAATTTCAGTCATCTTTTTTTTGTTTCGTACTTCTCTGTAATTTCGTGTGTTCCTGTTAACATTTTCGTGTTCTTGTATATTTTATTTGTTAATTCACAGTAAGAAACTAGCTTAAAACTTGCTTACATAAAAGCAGCTTTTCACTTCTATCAATCAAGTTCAATTTAATCTATAAATTTTAGTTTATTACGATTCTGCTAACTTGAATTGGCACTTTTTCTTTTCCTTTCAATGTCTGCTTAGCATTCTCGATGACATTCGTTCTGTCAACTTGTTCACCTTTTACCAAACGAGTCCATGTGGGAACTAACGAAGAGACAATTCACGCATGTATCGCTTTCGCTAACACATAAGCAATCAAAAAACCAAGAGTAATACAAACAATCACCTACAACAAAAGTTAAAATCAAAAGATGTGCGTTTTTTTTTTTGAATGGAAAAGATTATTAAAGAAGAAATATTTAAAAACGTTATCTTTATACATTGCTGCCGCGGGCGTCGGTGGTGCAGTGGTAAGCGTGACTGATACTTGGCACCCCAGTGGTTCTGGGTTCAATCCCAGTTGACGTCGGTGGTTTTTATGAGGCGAAAAATTCTGGTCACGTCTTCCTTCGGAAGGAAAGTAGATGTTGGTCCCGGCTCATATTCATGAGTCGATAGGTAGGGTCCAAGTCGTCTCCCTGGCGTCGGTAATTGTCACCATATGAGGAAATAGGCCAATGGAGAATAAACATAAAAATTAAAAATATATTAAAAATATTATACTCTACTATCATTACGAGAATCAATAAATTACAAAGATTTTGTAAACAAAACCCGGATCCTAGAAGCGAAAAATGCTACCACTTTGATTAATGCCTGATTCGAATTGCAGCTTTGCTGAACGATGATAAGATGTTTAACAAGGGCAACTACGACACTTTTTGAAGGACGGTTCAGGGCCAAATTACCTTTTGTCAAGTCCTTGGTCTTTTATGAGTCGAGCGGATTACAACGAAGATCCATACAGAATTGAGGAGGCTAGACAAAGTTACAATTGGTCTTGCGACAGTATAAATATCTGTTCATAACAAATTCATTCGAGAGGTATAGTTCCCACGAAAGCATATCCTTCCCATTTGAAAAAAAAGTAAAATGAAAAAGTATTTCTGTGCAGGCATAAAAAATATGAAACTATGAAAATGAACTAGACATAGTTTTGCAATAAACAAAATGCAATGCAAGGCCCTGCCAAATGTGCAGCCTTTTTTGTATGTGATTTTAGTAAATTAAAAAACAAATGAAGTTTGATAAATGTGTTACGTCTTTTCGACAGGATTGTTGGATTTTATAATGAAGCTTTGTTAATGTTTTGTTTTTAGAAAAGAAAGGTTTCATTAAACTTCTGGAAAATTATTTATCGTCAACTGCTTCAAATGACGAAATCTGCAGTCCGTGTAGCGTAAATTTCAGCTTTTTTTCGGTAGATTAAATCCCTACCAACTCACGTTTGTTGCACATTTCTGGTCGTCCGTGCAGTAGATTACTTGCCGTCTGTGTGCTTCTTGTTCCGATCCACTTTGGCGATGTTATTAACTAAATCGTCATCCCACTCAGTCCAAACAACTGCGCATGGATGAACGTAAATCGGTGGAATTCGACTTGCCGAAAATGAGATTAAGAGATAGAAGAGTTAATTCCTAAATTGGTACCAACTCTTTTACGCCCCCTCTCCCTTTCAACGTTCGGTGAAACTGGGAAACAGACAGTGGTTTAATGCCATTAGCTACCGCTTAAAATTGTTTGACTGTTTTACGTTTTAAATTCAACGACACAGCTAAACGACTATGCTATGGAATGTATTTCACGTCGCAAACGGCAAGTGGAGAGATATTTGGTGCACTTACCAGATGGTGAAATTTGCATCTTTGTTTCTCTACTTGAGTCTAATGCGGCAAGAATGTTCACATATTCATTCCTTAAATCATTAAGAGCTCCTCTCTACCAAATGAGTAAACGATTCAACTTGACCCGCTCCGATTTGGATGAAACTTTGTACGTGTTTTTGGTATGGGCAGTCATGTTTTATTAGTTCGTCAAAACAGTTTTTTTGCTTAGGACAATTATTATTATAAGTAAGAAATTATCGATAATCAATAGAGTTTTACCCCAGTGGGTCTGGGTTCAATCCCAGTCGAGGTCGGTGGTTTATCCGAGGGGGAACATTCTGGCTACATCTTCCTTCGGAAGGGAAGCAAAGCCGTTGGTCCCAGCACATGTGTTGATGACTGCGATATGTAAGGTCCAGGTGTCACTACGTTGTGAGGAAATAGGTCGACGGAAAATGAACCAAAAAATCCGATCCTGGGGCCGTAATTTAGATCTCGATTATTCGAAATACGAAGATCCAAAATATGACCCCTGGTTTTCGATCGAGAGTCAACCGATTCAGGAGGCGTTTCAAAACGCTACTTACTGTTGAGCAAGAAACTCCGAGTGATTTGGCTATGTCATGATGGGATTTAGACGGACTTTCCACACTTTTGTGCACTTGTTGATCTTTCAACTCCTTTTGCAATACAATGCTTTTGTGACAGCAAACCATGTGTCAAAACTAGAGGTGGGCAATGCGCTCTGGAACTGAGCTAAAGAACTAGTTCACCAAGATGAACGAGTGACCCAACGCTCTTTTTAATTGAGTGGTAGCTCAACCGCTCACCTCACGAAAAAACTAATATGTGAACGGGAGCTTTTTCTGTTTGCAGTATGACAAGCGAGCGAGAGCGCGAACGGCAGCACCTATGCAATATAGCTCACGAACTGTATCATGTGATAGGGGAGCTAGAGCTATTTAACTGAGCGAGAGCGCCTATTGATATGCGACTCCCACTGTGACTGATCGACTGCTAAAGCTAGTTGTACTGAGTGAGCGAGAGTGGGAACGAGATGGAAAGGCCCATAATCTGATTAAATTTTCTCCCAAACCAGACCCAATTGAAATTTCGTTAAAAAAAATCTGTTTACTTACCTAAGGCTCAGTACTTGAGGGAACGTACAAACTCTTCCTCCAAATATCGAAAAACTGGTGGATTTACTGGAAGATGGTCTGATCAAGCAGTTCGGAGAAAGAGAATCGAATGAACTGATCGCTCAAACAATCTTTCTAGATCCGCGGTTTAAGAAGCAAAGTTTTGCAGATGTGGAGATTTGCAACGCGACAAACAGGTCTCGTGTACAAGACGTGCGCGGAAGAATATTGATATTTCGTATGAAAATTAGCAAGCTGAACCCCAATCGGCATCGAAATCCGATAATGATGAAAAGGTTATGCATTCCTGTAACGCTGTACCTTGTGAACAGACGTTTTCCAAAGCAGAACAACTGGTTGGTGAGAAACGTAGTGGACTAACCACGAAACATACTTCGTAAATTGTAATTACTGTTAAAAAAGGAAATCGAATATTTAAACGATAAGTACACATTTTTTTTAAAAATCTCAATACGCTGATCCGAACTACATAAGTGGTAGGAAAAGAAAAAATGAACGGTTCTGAAAGACCAGCTAACTTCAATGAGCGGAACTGTTCAGAGCGGCTCACTGTGAGCAATTTTGCCCACCTCAAGTCAAAACGTTCACACACACAATGACATTGCGTTAGCGGTATTGGTAACATTTTCATATAGACAAATAAAATTTTTTTTTTAATAAACCATGGCTAGATTTTGCTGTGCGCATACCTTAGGTCCATCGCCGGGGACGAGATCAAGTAGCTCGCAAAGCAGCACCGGAATATGATCTTTGAGCGCCTGTGCAACAAACAGGACGGACCACTGGATTGTACCAGTTATTATTGTGGGTTAAGTGAGGGTAAAACTGACAATTGTACAGGGGATAGACCAAATGATCGTGACTAGCTAATTATTGATCATCTTTGTAGTGCTCTAACTTCATGAAATATTAGCTGACGAATTTTACAAAGAAACATTCGACTCGATAATTGATGTTATTTAATATCTCGGTAACATAATTGGCCATGGCCCCCGGATACTGGAGTTGTTCCGGGTTTCCAAAGAGGCTATCTCACATGTTGAATTTGTGATGAGATTTTGTACATTATGCCGTTGTCAAACTTTTTTTCAGTACACACACGTAAAAAAAACGTTTCTCAAGCGAATAGTATGTCGACTACCGGAATCGGCCTTAAATTCATCTAGATATGATCATTTCCGTGAAACGGGTTCTGATGAAGGGTCCTGGATGCGAATAACTCATTAGTTTACTCAAAACATGCCATGTGAAAGCTCTTTCTTCTTGGTTTTTTTCACAAACATTATTGTAAACTTTATGTGGATGCTTGGTCATATTGGCCACTCCTGAAACCACCGGAACGTCCCTGGGGGAATCTGTAGTAGGGACCAGTGAGGCATTTATCCCAAAACATGTCGTGCGGCAGCTCTATCTTCACTTCCACGAAAAATCACTGGGATGTTGGATCAAATGGTTGGGTTTGCAGCAGGATCCGTTTTGGTAAACGGTGTGCTTGATTCAACTGACATAGGCAGCGAATAAGATATTTAACTATGTTCCCGGTTTATTCTCTGTACAGAGATGCACATTAAAGTTATTCAAACTTTGGCACCGATTTAAACCAACAGTAAGGATGCTTTTGGGGCCACTCAGAAGTGTGAGTGGATTTTTTCAATCCATATGCAAGAGTACGTTAATACATCGAGTTTGATTGAATTTTCTCCCGTTTCATTTAATTTTCTAAAGAATAACATAATTTAGTTTAAGTTATGGTTTCTTAAAGCTTTGTTTAGCTATTGTTCACAATTACCCAATTAAAATTTACAGTTTCGCTTGTTAGGGTTTTTTGATATTTTCAACGCTTAAGTAAAAGCAGTTCAACAGGGGGTTTTATTTTTTTTTAAAACATGTTTTTTTCGACTGTATCGATGATGGGCGTTCTTCCTAACACAAAAATATTGAATCTCAACTATTTTTTCTCGATTTTTAAACAAGAAAAATCTAATAATTTTTAACTCTTTTGACATATGTCCATTTTTGTATGCTAGAAATCAATGGTTGATTCGTTGGTTTAGGTAGTCTGTTTTTTTGTAGCGTGTTACATGGTCAAATAGGATGGTGTTGTCTTGCAATCATTAATTTTCATAAAACTTTAAAAAAATTTTTTCGATAGTTTCGCTTGTCAAAATTAAAAAATAAATTAAATACCGGTAAATTATTATATTTATTATCAAACCATGTTATATCCACGAACCCCTTTAATACCCTATTGTTTTATTTAATATGATCTACTTTTGCTCCCATACAAATCGCCATATCAACAGGTTGAAAATATGTTTTTCCCTATCCGGGTCCTCAAAAACGGGTAAGAAATGGTCAAATTGTCTTATTTTTATTTAATTCAATTTCATGTTATGATGAATACAGAAATAGCCACACCCTGCAGCTGCAAAATTATTTTGCTTTGCTGCCGGTGTCTGGTTCTATAACTGAGACCCGTCCCCTCGTTAGAATTTTGCTTCGTACTGTATTTTCGTGCCTCCCTTCATCTAGGGCTAAGCCATCTATGCTTAACTCAGGAAATCATCCGTACTGTTTTCAAATGATCGGAACTATGATCCACTACGCAAGGGTCCAAGACTCAGTTCATACGAAATCGTATGAAATGATTGCTGTTGTATTGGTCGAGAAAAACATGCCTATTATACACATTCAATAAACATCACCTATCGAGCATGTATAGGCTTGTCTCTGGATCCCAAGGTTCATGGTTCAAATCTTGATTGCATCTTTTTTTCTGTGAAGAAAATTTTCATACGATCGTCCTATGAACTTCTTTCCATTAGAGAATCGTATGAAATTTGCAATTATATTTTCTGGCAAATTTCCTAACGAGATTCCTTTCAATTCCTCTCGATTTGTTCACTCAATGTAGTGAAGGGTGTTCCGATCAAAATTTGGTTAAACAGTAATGTGTGTGAGTCGATCACGGTTTTTATAATTAAGTCAAATTATTTTTCTTCTTCAAGTTCAGTTGATACAGAATACAGGAAAAATATTCAGCTAAGCTTCCTTTTTACCGAATGCGAATTGCCGGGTTTTTTGTATATCACCTGCCATAAGGTTTTGTACAGTCTCCTTGTCCACTTTATCCGCCGCAGAAAGTCAGTTTGCCTTGAACTTTCTCGCTCACAACAGCTTTTTGAGTCTACTTTCCGCTTGACGATGGCTTAATATTATTCGATTGGGCGGAGCTCTGGCGTGTTGGGAGGGTTCTTGTTCTTGAGCACCACTTGAACGTTGTTGGCATCATACCACTCCGTGGCCTTTTTTTCCGGAATGGCAAGATGCCAAATCCGGCCAAAATAGAACGGAACAATTGTGTTGCTTCAGGAAAGGCAGTAGACATTTTAGTAGGCACTCGCTCAGATAAATTTCCTGGTTGATGGTAAAGGTTGCAATGTAAACAGGTACCGATGGCCTGCCACACCAGATATTTCTTCGCGAGCCTTGACAGTTTAATTTGCTTGAAAATATCTGCCACCTTTCCCCGTCCGGTTGCCGTATAAAATTCCTGTCCAGGAAGCTGTTTAAAATCTGCCTTGAAGTAAGTTTCATCGTCCTGTACCACGCAATCAAACTTCGTCATCACCGTTATGTACAACTTTCGCGATCGTGCTTTGGCCGACGTGTTTTTTTTTATCGTCGCGATTTGGAGTCACCACTTTCTTGTAAGTCGACACTCCAGCTCGTTTGTTTTAGCTCTATCCACGGTTGAAGGCGCCACTCCCAGCTCATTTGTGACATCTCGGACGGAGAGGTTGGGGTTCCACTCGATACAGCCGGAAACTCTTTTTGTCGTCGCTGTTCCGGCTTTTGATTTTCCCCCGATCCAGCCTTCCTGGCTGTCGACAAACATTCACCAAACACTTTTAATACGTTGGTAACAGTTGATTTTGCCACATTCAACAATTTCGTCAACTTGGAGTGAGAGTAGTTTGGATTTTCGCCATGCACGTGCAAACTTTTGATGCGATGCTTCTCTTCCTTCGACAACATTTTGATAACTGAAGTGATAATCTCAAAATCAAAACAGAGGCACGATGCTACATGCACACATCTTCAAGATGAGGGGTGTGCAAAATTTGTAATGCACTATGAAATTAAATGCGTCAAGTTTGAGTCGACCAAATTTCGACCAAATCGAAACACTCTTTATATAGCACGCGAGATGAACCGAAATGATTTTAGTTTTCGACACGTTCTCCTTCTTATAATCTGCCTCAATCCGATTTAATACCATATGACCCAGTCCCATTTTATTTTCATAAGGAATAAGCATTATCCCTTTATCCCCTCCCCAACAAACTCTCACCTCTTTTTTATTCATTTATAATCAGCGCTCAATAAATTAAGAAGAAAGTTTCCTACCTTATGCTGCCCTTCGACTCTGCGGAAAAAATGACAGTAAAGGAAAAACGCGTGCATTCGTGGCCAAAGCCTACTTCACATTCTTCATGATTTTTCATAAACATGATATTGATTAACTTCAAAAGGTCATTGGATTCATTGACCATTCTCGGAAACATCTGAACGTCCCCGGGGGAACCTGTGGGTGAGGCCATATTTGATTTTACTCCAAAACATGCCGTGCGGCAGCTCTACCTTCATGATTTTTCATAATTATGATGTTGTTTTTTTTTGGGTAAGGTAGTAAGGTTTTACCACAAAATGGACTATAAGATTCACTGGCTAGCCTGAACCAGTTTCCTGGTACCTCAGAGGATCAATTGATTTAGCTTTGCTTCGGGTAAGGCAGCATTCATTAATTATGTCACGCTTTTAGGGGGGGGGAGGGGGTTCAGAAAACCGTGACATTTTGTGACAAACGAGGGAGGGGGGGTAAGCTGAATCGTGACATCACATTTTTGAAAAAAAAAAACAAAAACAAAATGATATTCTTATGCAATATTGCCTACTACTACTATCCCTACTGTTCACGCCCCTTCGTAAACGAACAGCAACAGCAGTAATCATGCAGCACTCACACACCGCTCGCATAAACTCTCCCCCGCCCTTTTCTGCAACTTTCCATCGTTCTGGAACTTTCCATGTTCTGGAACTTTCCATTGTTTTGGAACTTTCCATCGTTCTGGAACTTTCCATGTTCTGGACCTTTCCATCGTTCTGGAACTTTCCATGTTCTGGAACTTTCCATTGTTCTGGAACTTTCCATGTTCTGGAACTTCTAGCAATAGCGGCACAATATAAAAACGGCACCGCAGTGGCGCAGTCATTCAGTCATTATATCAATTCTAAGGTGTTAAGATCAAAAGGAAAAAGCAATAAAGGATAAGTGAATAGAAGCAGTAGTTTTTCTATCAATATCTTCTGGATCCATTATCCGGTGCAACAGCCCAGTGTTATACAGTGTTGAATACAGTCCACCCTACGACTAGAGTGTTTGCTGTCAACGGCCTTGGAACCCAACCCGGCCTTTTCAGGGTAAGAAGAGTTGAATTTTCCACCCATGAGCCAAGACAGAGCACTCGTTTTACCCGACAGTTGCTAGTTTGAGCGACACCTATTTCCTTTCCTACCGTGTTAGGACACGTTTGAGTTCTGTCGCAAGAGAGCTAGCAAGCTACTTCAAGTACCCTACGGATCCGGTGTTTGGCTCCGACACCTACAATACCTAACACGCTAACTTGAAAGTACCCATTAATGAGTCGAAAAGTACGCATTTTGAAGAAAAGTGGCTTAACTCATTATTAGGAGTATATTTTCCTCATTAACTGAGTATTCGTTACCCATTAATGATTAATTGATACTCATAAATGAGTAAGCAATACTCAGAAATGAGGAAAGTATACTCTTAATAATGAGTTAAGCCACTTTTCTTCAAAATGCGTACTTTTCGACTCATTAATGGAGTACTTTCAAGTTAAGTGAATACTATTCCACCGTTCATGAATGACAGCTGCAGCTCATTCAGTGTGCGTCAGTGAATAAAGTCCAGTGTTTATTGGTGAAAAATTGGTTCGCGCAGTTAGTGTATTTTGGAAAATGAATCGTGGAGAACTTTTAATACGCTGTACAATGCGTATGTAAAGGCTTACCCGGATAAGAAGAAAAGGGAGTGCCAATTGGATGCTACTAATTTCTGGAATGAACGGAAGGGCAATGACAACACCGCACTTGAAGAGCAAGTCAATAACAAAATAAAGAGCTTCATGCCTTGCAGCTAAAGAAAAAGGTAAACTTCTTCAACTATGGGGAAAGTCTATGAGTGCTCCTAAGGAATCAGCGCCGACAGTGAAACCCGCGCAACCCATCAAGGAAATTGAGTATATGGCTCAGCCGTCATCATCAAATAAACGCCCTGCACCAGTACAGGAACAACTTAAAGCTGAGCTAAATAATCTGAACTCTGAGGTAGTGCTTCTGATTGACAAGAAGTCTGCTGGACTATTGACGGATGATGATCAGTCGAGACTCGAAGGGCTAAAAATTAAAAAGATCAAACTTGAAAAGAATCTCAAAATCAAGGAAGACGAGCAAGAGCGGCAGCAGAAGCATCGTGAGAAAATGAAGCAGGCTAAACAACTGTTAATTCGGGACATCCCAGAGGCTGGTAAATATGATATATTAACTAGTTTGTTAGCACAGTAGATATAAATATCAAATTTCGGAAATTATCTTTCATTCCGAAATTCTCCTGGCCGCCCTCGTGTTGAAGAGCAGCAACCGGAGCTGCTCAAGGCAATATGCGATATCGCACTTCATGGATCTGCGGCCCACGAAAAGCGCAGTGATGAAGCGTCAGAAGCGTTAAAACTTTAGATGAGTTGACTTCTGCAATACAAGGCAAGGGATTCAATATCAAAAGAACAGCAACATATCTGCGGTTAATCCCAAAACGAGCCAATTCCCATCAAGGTAAATGTCACGTAAATACTGTACCAGTGAAGTTGATGCGCGCAAGTAGTGCAAAACACAACGATCATCCGATGGCCGATTCTGTACAGCGACCATAAGATCATTGGAAGAACTGGCATCTGTGCTAGGGCCCAATGAAGTAGGATTTATCAGTCAGGATGATAGGCGAGAGTGGCGATAGGCTAACGGCTGCCAATAAGCAGTCTCCCATGCTTATGCATGTGGAGTACAAAATCACGCTTCCTGACCACGATTGGATAGTTGCAAATAAGCATAAACTAATTCCGTCCGTGTACGCTGGAATCGAAATCAAACCGAATGGTCTTGGCAAACCGGAGGCTGTTGGTTTTTCGAGCCCCACTTACATTGCAATTCGGTCAGGCAAACACGCTTCGTCAACGGCGTTTTCTCATGCGTTAGACATCAAGCGGCTTCTAACTCTTGAATCGTTTGATGGTATTTTTAAGATTTGATGGATTGGTCAAACCAGTCCTAATCTTTACCGTCGACGGTGGACCTGATGAAAATCCGAGATATCGCAAGGTAATACAGATAGCAATACACCATTTTAAAGAGTACAACCTTGACACGCTGTTCATTGCAACGAACGCTCCGGGAAGGAGTGCTTTCAATAGAGTGGAGCGACGTATGTCACCCTTGAGTAAGGAGCTTTCTGGATTGATAATACCACACGACCAGTTTGGTAGTCATCTGGATTCCCAATTGCGTACAACTGATTCAGCTTTGGAGAAGCAAAATTTCCAGTACGCTGGTGAAGTTTTGGCAGAAGTCTGGAATGATGCGCTCATCGACGGTCATCCGACGTTGGCTGAATATATCGATCCTGATGCTTCTGAAATAGATCCGAAGTCAATTCGTGACTATGACCAACACTGGTTTGGAACTCATGTGCGAACCAGCCAATATTTACTCAGATACGGAAATGCACAGATAGGTAAAATTTTGAGATGCATTTGATGGTCAAATAATTGTTATATGTGCATAAATTTATATTTTTACAGGAAATGCTGCTCACCACTGCGAAGTAGCATCGATCACGTTATCTGCAATGGATTTTGCCTCCACCAATCTCTCTGACGCAAACATCTCGAGGATTGATTGGGTCATCGAAGGACGAACCACAGCATTTCCCATCAATGTTCGTGTTGAACTCCATTACAAGCTCAACAGATTCTACCTAAATCGATGTCCGGATATGGAACGATTCCGTATGATCTTTACTGTCCTTCAATTAAAAACTCATTGAACGAACGAGTGTGTTCCAGCTGTGGCCTAGTACTTTGCATCTTTAGTCATGCTTCGCGAGCGCATAAAGATGCACAAGCAACATCCGTTCAATTTCAGAGAAAATTGCGTCCGTTTAAAGTTGTGGCAAAACGTAAACAGGAATGTATGGTTGTAACCAACAAAGACAACTTCGATTGCGAATGGATAGATGACGAAGAACTTGATCTGACTGATGTGGCAGAAACCATTACGAGTGCTTCAGCGGACGCAGATATCTTCCTGGTCATCAATGCTGACCAACATCTGCAAAACCCTTGGACTGAGGATTGAATCTATTTTTGAATGGTATTATTTGAGAATGCAATTTGATATAATATGAGGAAAGTTGAATTTGTTTCTGTATGAAATAAAAATGATTTTTGTGACTAATATTGGCTATTTGAATAAAAAGTTTTGAGTGGGAGAGGGGGGTTAACAAAAACGTGACATAATTGCCTGGGGGGGGTTACAAAAATTGTGACAATTTGTGACATAGGGGGAGGGGGGTTAATTTTCCGGCCAGATTTGCGTGACATAATTAATGAATGCTGCCTAAGCAAGCAATAATTCGATTGAGTATATCTATTAGTAGCATGTTGATCTTCCATCCACTCTCAATACGGCTTCAATCCACCTGTGGATGAAGCTGTGGAGGGTTTGAATGACGTCCATTTTATACCACTCTTCGATCAAAGTTTTCTCCAATTTCTTCAACGACGAAGGGGTGGGAAAACATTCCAAACCATTGCTTCTATTTTTGACCACAATGGCTTCATGATGTTCGAGCAGGCTAATAATATTCATGTAAAAATAACTTATTTCAGTATTGGAAAATATCTCGGTAGATAGCCGGAGGACTAGAAAAGTGATTTTTTTGCTGCCACAAGAAGGTTTCTATCAAGTGGAAGAAAATTGATCCTTTTATGCCTATCATTATGATAAAACTAAGCGTATAATTATCACATACGATTAAACTGGAAAAATGCCTGCAATTTTAACATGAATTCGAAAAAGTTACAAAAATAAGTGTTTCAATTTTTCGAATACGCCCGAAATAAACGTAATGTTGGGGCTATGTTGAAAATTCATGGTATTCCAATTTCATTTGTTTTACCAAAAATATACATTCATATTGTCCAAACGATATAGGGTAAGGGGATATAATGTTAGCATAGCTTCTTCATTCAGCCTATGTACCAAATATGTCATTAATTCAGCGATAATCAACAAAATTATGTTCCTATCAAGATAACCGATTTAATTCGAAGTGATTCAGATATTATTACACTGAAAATTTATTTTCGTAGATTAGTTTTAACTCGTTTCGCATGGATTTTGTACACAGAACAAATGTCTCGTAAATTGTATGAAACATTTATATGGCTTGTCATCTAACAAAAAGCGATCATTACATAATTTTTGTACAATGCACAAAATGAGTTTCGTGAAGACCAGCCAATCACTGCTTCTCTTCAAGTGTACTCTCAAGTGTTGGTGTTCCTCCTGGGATGGCGGGAATCATTGATTTATCCAAAAATAGAAATGAAAGTGCTGTCACGAGTGAGAACCTCATGCACAATAATCTAGTAACTTCTCAAGAGTCAACATGGTTTAGTGAGATCAACCCCAGCTCAATAATAGCTCTTCCTAAAAATATAGGATCGAAACCCATGGCAGGAACATGAAAAATTTATACCCCGAACCCTCGTGGTGCGTTTTTTTTTCTCAATTACATTTTGAGCCGATAAAATAGATCTGTCAGTCATTCATGCTCCAGCAGAGAGACGTTTCTTTTTTATTGGTAACAAATTACTCGTAGCACTTCGTTTTTTTTTTTCGTAGAATGAACGAATGTTCTTTCTGTGTCTTCTAATACTAAGTGCTTTTGACAGTTGCACGTGTGGCATTAAATACGAATGTAGCTCCTTAAAACGTACAAATCAGTTTCGTTGCAGAAAACAACGAATAGATTTGTTAGTTCGATTTCGTAATATAAACGAACATTATTTTTCAGTGTAATCAATTTACTGTGGATTAATTTCGTGTAATCAACGACTTTCTCAGCTTTTTCAACATCATAATTTCGCTGGTTAAGTTGAACAGATTATCTCCATGATCTTCGAATGATCTATTTTTTTTAAATTGAACCAATGTACCAAATTATGCAGCCTAGATGTTCAGAACACATTCACACGTTATGAACTAACAGTTCACACAGATAAAATAACAATTATTTAACAAGAAAACGGAGGACTCAATGTCAGGGACATATTTTATTCTGTGTTCCCAACTATGGCCTATTGTCTGAATAACTTATTAAAAATATTGATATTGGTTAAATTTTCAATGGAAATGTATAAGTTTCTGCTTGCACTGAAAGTTAATTTTAGTTTATATTACAAAATCGTAGGTAATACTCACAAATCCATTCGTTGTTTTCTGCAACGAAACTGATTTTTCTTTTTATGAGATACTTTCGTAATTAATGGCACACGCGCAACTGTCAAAAGCACGAAGCTTTTGCGACACAAAAGAACATTCGTACATTGTACGAAAAGAATACAAAGAGCTACGAATATTTGGTCACAAATTAAAAAGAAACGTCTTTCTAGTGGTTGCTTGAAGGACTGACAGATCTACTTAATCGACTAAAAATTTAATTGACAAAAAAACGCAACTACGTCGAGTTGTCCAGCGTTTTTTGTTTTAGTGTTTCTGACATGGGGTTCAAACCTGAATATTTGGAAAGTAATGATTCTGAATCCGTGGTTGATCTCACTAGGCCATGCTGACTCATGAGAACATGTTTGATTAATGAGCATGAAGTTATAGCTCTCGACGGTGCTTTAATTTTTATTTTGGGTTAGATAAATTATTCCCACCCATACCAGCAGAAACACCATAAAAGTGAAACAGCGATTGGCTGGCTTTCACGAAGCTCATTTCGTGCATTTTACAAAAAGGTTTAATGTTAGCATTTCACCATTATGAATGTTTCTTACCATATACGAGACATTTGTTCTACACACTTAGAAATTATGAATTTTACACGAGACCTAATCCATGTTTGTAAATAGTCCGGGAACGTAAAGTCGGGGAATATAACAGTTGGGGAACGTAAAGAAAGATTTCGTGTAAAATTATGTCTCCTGAAACAGAAACATACGCAATTCGACAATAGATGTGTTCGGTTGAATTTATTTTCTCATCTCTTTCAACACATTCGTATGCGCTAAAGGACGCTTGCATGTTTCGGTCTCAGGGACAGAAATTTACACGAGATTTTGGTAGTGTGTATGTACACAATCCATGTTTACGAAACGCGTGAAAGCTACTTTACGAAAATAAATTTTCAGTGTGTACACAGTTAAAATAATTTTGTAATTTTCAATCTATTTTCATGAACATAAAAAGAACATGCAATTAACTTCAAAATAACATGATTGAAGCCTTACACGACTTGAAAATCACATGTTGTAAAATTTGCTCGGTTGAATTTTACATCACCGTTCGGCGATGCTCGCATCGTTGATTATTACATCCAAATGTATTTTTTCACGTGAGAGCAGAATACATAATGATAGAGAGAGTGATTGAGAGAGTGATAGAGAGACTGCGAGTGAGAGAGAGAGAGATTTTTAGCTTATTGATTACCCCAACCAATAATTTGTTTATCGAAATGAAAAGATTCCGGTTGCTACACAGATAAAAAGAAATACCGAATTTTGTGCGTTATCTAATGCACATAAAGGGAATGCTAGATTTGGCAGAAAATAATGGGATATTTCATGTAAATTTAAGCCAGATAACGCCTGAAAATAGCCTGTTGTATGAAAGATTGCAAACAATATCGTTGTTTACGCTCCTTTAGCTTGGAATTACACGAGGGAAATTTTACGCGCTTGTTAAAATTAATTATTTTTTCTGTGTACGATGGCTGAATCCGGATAAGGATTAGTGAACAGATCAAAACACAATGGATTCTGAAACAGCAATAAAATCTGCTTTACGCGGTTCGGAAGTTGATACTTCATATATTCACTACTAGCACTATTTACTGTTCCACAAGTAATCAAGAGTTAACTGCTTTAGATGTTTTCAAAACCTGCCCTTTTGTCCTGCGTTCTTGAACGCTGAATGACAACTAAACAAGAAGAGCAGCGCGGAATCTTATTCAAAAAAAATCGAATGCAAGAAGGTTTATATTTACACGATCATGTAAATTAATATGAATATGCATTGGAAAACGTGTTCAGTGAGATCTATTATCCTTGCACCGTGTACTTATGTATGATCCGATGTAAATACACGTATTTTTCAATGTTTATCAATGCTCCAGATATGTGCATAAATTTGTATTCAAAATTCAACAAAGCAATGGATTCCATTGATATATTTTTAACCATTTGATCGTTTTACACCACATGTAATTTTCATTTTTTTTGCTGTGTAGCATTGCCTTAAATCATAAATTCAGGAAGAACCCCGTACGAAGACTGCATTTAATAAAACAAATCGATTGAATGGGTCCATCAATAGACCCTATTTGATGCTTATAGACCGACATTACATCCATATCACTCGAAAGTTTCTGACTTTATAAAATGAGTTGTGTAACTTTTCCTTCTACATACTACTAAATGTCTTATTAACCGTTCCTTAGCAAGTGTATAGCTAGCTAAATATCGCTTACAGCTGAAAAACTTTATAAGTTATAATAAAAATGTAATCAATAGTTGCACATTAGGATGAGTTACGGGACACATACCATACCAATTTGAAATTAATTAGACAAAATAAGATGTTCGGAATTGAATAATAACAATCCAATATTTTAAAATCATACTTTGTACTTTAGATTTTCATGCAGAGGCAGTCAAACCAAATTTTTCATTTTTTATTGTTAAATCAAATCCATAATCAAACCTGTTGCCTTTGGTTCGCTAACACTAAGCATCATTGGATTGATTTACCTGTGAACGCACTTGAAGGCAGCCCGGCATTCCCGAATGCAGATTTTCTCTCATTCTCGAATCTACTAAATCCCCTTTTGCACTGCCCACTTGGATCTTTCAAAATATTTTCAAAACAATCAAATTAATCCAGTTTGAATCCCTTGTCGCTTGGGAGCTTAGCCTGCATTTAGAACGGATTTCGATAATTACAAATGCAAATATTTAATCCGTTCCCTTTCAGTGCCATTTCTTAGTAAACTCCTACTTTCCGGGATCGGTTATATGTCACTTGAACCGAATTGCTGGCAGTGGCTACCCGCAGCGTTTTGGGTGACACAAAAAAAAGGATGAATGCAGCAAATTTGCCTGCCTGGATTGGTTCGAACGAAAGAGTTGGGAAGGATATTTATGCTTCGAATAAAAAGTACTCCGCCTTCGAGAAAACGAATGCTCATTTGAATCCCTATTCTTCTGGCAATCTTCATTTGCACTGCTCCTTTTCTATTTATGATTGTGTTAACCCTATCCTATTCTGAGGGAACCCAGTAGGAAGCAGTGTAATTGTATTTCAATCAACCGAAAGCGTTTTACGGTGCCACCTCTGCTGAATCCTCTATCCAAGATACTCAGTGAACTGCCAAAACTCGAAAGGATGGTGACATGCACTTTGTTAATTAGCCCGTCCTGGGGATAACTTTGGTATCATTATAATCTCTGGATTTGGCTGTAGTAAAACGAACGAGTTGAACCCGAGCAAATTTGCATGTGCCAAAGCAAACATTAACCGAGCGGCCAAAGAAAGGGACCGATAGGGATTAACTCTTTTCAATTTCGGTCACCCGAAGGTAAGCGTGTTATAAAATCAAAGGATTAAAGCCGGACACCCGGGTGTAAAGTGAGACTTAATAGAAAAAACAAATATTGTCACTCTGCATAGCTTTGGGCTACTTTAGCATTTGGTGTATACATTTCTGCCGCCAGTGCTTTGGTTTTTAGTGAGTTCGTCCTTTTGACAGGGTGCTGCCGTTGTAAAAACTGACCGAACAGCGGGATACCGGAATGTAGAATGGGCAGAAACGTACTTACGGTTTCACAACGAGGTCAGCCTGTGTCGCTGAATAATGGGAAACTCGTAAAATGGTTGGCATGATGTTTGGTTGAAGAAAATTTCCCGATGGATCTAATAAAGACAAAGATCAGTTGGAAATTCGTAGATTGATTTGAATGAAAATAAAACCTATGATTTTATTCTCCATTGCATACATGTTATTGGATTTGGTTAGAGGTGGATGATGATCATATATTGTCTTTAATCAACTGGTTTAGTTCCATTTTGCAAATTTCAGTTTTCGAATAGAACATTTTCTTTTTGCTTCAATTCGACTCACGACTAGGAGATATTTTTTAAATGTCTGCATTATGTTTATAAAGGGTGGAACGTTAAAAAATTGGTCAAACATGATTAAGTGCACGCTGATATGATTATTTTATAAATGATCAATCTTTACTTATTTTTAAAGTTCATCGACTATAATACACAGGAAAAATATTTGATAAGGTTTCCGATTTTCCAAATACAAACTGTCGGGCTATACGTTTCACACCTTCCATCAAGTTTTGTACCGCTGTTATATACACGCTATTTGATGCTGAACGCCCATTTATCTTGAACTTTTGTTCACTTCCAACTGTTTTTTAAGTTCTCTTCAAGAGAACACCTTTGCGATTGCCCAATATTTTTCAATAGGGCGCCGTACTTGCGAGTTTTTTTGGAGGGTTTTTTTTCCCTATGTCCGATTTGCACAGTATTGGCAGTAAACCATTCCTGAGGCACTTTTCAGTATTAGCAAGAAGCGAGGTCTGGCCAAAACAGCACGAAAGAAATATGTTTCTTCAAGAAAGGCAATAAGCGATTTCGCAAGCATTCTTTTACATGAATATATTGGTTGACAGTGCCAGTTGTAATGAAACTTTCGCTTTTTAGCCCACAAGTGCAAATCGTCTGCCAAAACAAGTATTTGTTCGGAAATTTCGACATTTATTTCTGCCTAAACTTATCTCTAACTTTTCCTTATTGAGTAGCCATATAAAACTCTTGACCTTGGAACTGCTTGAAATCAGCCTAGACGCATGTTATATCGTCCATTATGACACAATCAAACTTGGTCAACAAACTCCTGTACAACTTAGGCTCTCTTCCTTGGGCTGTTGTGTTTTGTCATCTCGAATTGGTGTCACTTTAATATTATATGGTGACAGTCTGGCTCGTTTCTGTGATCTTTGTACTATTGTGTGGGACTTTCTCAATGTCTCTGATGGAAAGGTTGGGATTGCGTTTGAAAATGCTAGCCACTATTCTTACGGTCACTGCGGCTTCCTGGTTTCAGTTTCCTCCTAATCCCGGCTTCCTGACAGTCTTCGGACGTTCTCCGACCACTATTCTAACATTCGTCACGGTTGATTTGGCAATATTAACTGATTTTGCCAAGTCGGCGTGGGAATTATTTTGATTTTGCTTATGCGCTTCGACACCAATAGAAAATGGCAAAAACAAAATAAAGTCAATATTCCGTTCGCATACACTGCAAGTCAAAAAAAACTTGACCGTTGATGGAAAAACCCATTTTTCAACTTTTCACTCCTGTACATAAAGTATTGAAAAAGTTGTTGTTGCTATTTTTCTGAGAAAATGTACATAACTAAAGATTATTTCTCATTTTGAAAAACAGGTGTCATGAAAATCATAAAGGAATTAAAACTAATTCGTACACTGAAAGATAGGTGAACGATATTTTACAAAAAGCCCTGTTGTTCTCTGTTGAACTTCATGCTTTCAAATATTCAACCACGTTTACACTAAGCTCTCACAAAAACTTGGCTGCTATATTTTGAGTAATTGTTACTTGAAAACACCTTTATTTTTCTACATTATTGTAAATATATTTGGTTTCATGTATGATATATTGCAAAATGTGACAAAAAAACAAATTGCAGCATTACGACCATATTTTACCGTGTACATTTTATATTGTAGATCTTTAATTGTCAAAAAATAGTAAAACGACCTTCTGCGGTATTTTTTAAAAATTGGCTTTATTTTGTTTTCTGTATAGATAGGTCATTGACGTCTTGGACAACATTTTTCAGCATGATCTAATAAAAAAAATTGTCGGAGGAACCATCCTTCTACGACACTCCGTTAAAAAGATAGAACCGCCACCTATGCGGTGGAAATATGAACTAATCAAAATCGTAAATAGATATCACTTTTTCAAATGAACAACTTTCTCCAATACTGCAAACCTGTAAGAAGTACACACGTGGCGCTAGAGGTTTTGGCCGCACCACTGGGTTCGCTGCCCCACTGTACACCTACCTGAAAGCATTGTACTGGTCTCTCGTGTGTTCTATCCTGGAATTTGGAGCCTTGGTGTGGTGCCCGTACTAAAGATTCTGGATTGCGAGGAATCAAGCTGCTCAAAGGAAATTTGTTCGTTTTCCTCGCCGTGATCTGCCGTGTAATGATCCTGTTAACCTTTCAGCATACCAGGATCGTTGTTCATTCTTGGGCATTGAAACATTGTAGCATAGGCGTACAGTCATACAAGCAGTCTTGTATGACTGTACGCCTATGCTCCTAGAGTGCTGCTAGGTGAAACCGATTCTCCAGGAATTCTGGCCGAACACTTCATCTACGCTCCAGATTGAGTGCTGCGTACAAGAAATCTCGAGTACTTTTTCAAACAGACGTATCTGATTTTGTAAACAAAGAGGGGTAGTAAGATTCAAACGTAAATTTCTCAAAACTCTCAGAACCCTCACGGAAACAAGAATTACCATCATGTTAGGGAAATGTTATTCCTTGTGTTGGTGGCCATAGTTTGTATGTTAGTTTGATTCTTAATTCCCCTCTTTGTTTACAAAATCAGATACGTCTGTTTGAAAACGTACTAGAGAAATGTTTTGCAGCTCTGAACCCGTGCATCAAACTACGGCCAACACGATCCAATTAGATATATGTCGTCGCGCTTCAATGAACTCTACGCTCTGTTTGACTTCAACTGCTCCGCTGAGACCTTCCATCACCGGATTCAGCGTAGTTGGATGGAGAGCCGCTAGTTCAGATATGGTGGCATTTACTAAGTACTTGCATTAATGAAAAAGGAAAAGTACTTTGTTTGCCAACTATATCAGTTCATGAAAATGTTGGACTCACTGAACTAGACTTTCATAGAGGAGACTAAGGTTATCTAAATGAGTAACTATCGCAAGTTGACTAAACTGAGGTGTTCCAAAGCCTCGATGTTGATAATGCCGGTACTTCATTTAATTAGATTCTACACAACTGTATCAGTCAAGGTGTACCACGAAGAAGGCCCCAAGAAGTCCAGCTTGGTTAAATGCGCATCTTCGTAGTTTGCCAACCTTGATGTACCAAAAAGAATCAAATGCGCAAACGGCTGAAGTGAAGTGTGAGCTTTTCTCTCGGCCATTTACTAGCGTGTTCGAAGACCGGATCCCAACTGTGGAGGAATTCAAATTTGCTGTTGATCAAGCGCCAAGAGAGGCGGTCGATTTTGACATTTTCAGGTTACTCCGAGTTGGCATGTCAGATAGAGTACGTAATTATAGCTATAGCTCCGCTCGTACCAAAGCAACAGACAACTCAATGTGAAAATTGGATCAACATTGTCTACTCCTTTCTCTCCGTGCTCTAGTGTACCACAAGGTAGTAACTTGGATCCACTGCTGTTCGTATTATTGTTCAACGACCTGACGATCCTGTTGGCAGACGATGGAATACTGATTTATGCAGACGTAGAACGTAGTGAAACTGATTGCAGGCAACTCCAAGAGTAACTAAATCAATTCGCTCGTTGGTGGAGGTCGAATTTTCTCAAAGTCAGTGTATCGAAGTCTTGCGTCATCTCGTATCGGCGGCTCAAAAAGCCCATATGCACCACTACACGATTGAAGGACAATAACATGAGCGCGTTTATAAAGTCAAGGATCTTGGAATGCTCTTGAACCGTAAAGTCACGTTCAAGTTGCATTACTCAGCTGTAATTGACAAAGCCAACCGTAAACTTGGATTTATTTTGAAAATCGCAAAAGATTTTAATGATCCTACATGTCTACGCGTTCTCTATTGCTCTCTAGCTAGATCAATTCTCGAATTTGCATCAGTGGTTTGGTCACCATACGAAGAGGTGTGGATCTCTAGGATCAAATCTATGCAAAGCAAATGTGTTCGTCACGCACTAAGAAACCTACTTTGGTATAACCCTATAAACCTTCCGTCTTACGAGCATCGCTGTGCATTATTGAGCATTGAACCACTGGTGAATCGTCGTAAGATGAATCAAGCCGTATTTGGTGCCAGAATACTCCGTGCTGAAATCAATAGTCCTGCCTTGCTGCAGCGTATGAGGGTTTATGATCCAGAATCTGTATTTCGGTCACGCCAGCGAATTTGACCTACTCTGAAAAATGTTCTATGTGTCTCTAATGACCCCGTGAACTCAATAAGCAGACGATTTCAATTAGCATGTCATGTTTTTGATTTTAACTTGTCTACAATTACTTTCAAACAACGCTTACGATCGCTTAATGTATTTAACTAAGCTAGGATTGCGTACATTTCACAGCACTGATGATGATTTTGGAAAATGTTATCACCGTTATGAAAAATAGTTTCAGTGCACCACAGTTGACCAAATTGTGTACTTCGGATCTATTTAGGATACAGTTTACAACAACCTGAATAAAGGTTGTACTCGAATGAAAAGCAACAGACAAAAAAATATTCATTCAGATCACAATGCCAGATCCGACCAAAGCAGTGCTGGGAAAATTTCATCGCTCCCAGATGAGTTTAAAGGTGGAAAGAACTCAGTGCCCATTCAACTCTAGATGGCGTGAAGATTTTACAAGCTTTAAGATAAGCATCTGCTAACCATAAACGTCCTACCTCATCTAAGTCCTGAGCTTCCCGAAACAATGGTAGCAGGCACTTCTGGAGACATTTTTCTTTGCATATTTGGCCGTTGATGGTACTGGCCGTTATATACGGCTTGTTGAATTTTCTGCACCCACCGATCGCCCACCACACTAAGTACTTTTTTGCAAATTTATCGACCATTTGCCAAGAAAATTTGGCGACCTTGCCGACGAAAAGCTTCACGCCAGGAATTTGCTTGGCGTCCGATTTAATGTACGCCTCGTCGTCCATTGAGATGCATTTCGACTGCACCAAGTAGTCGGATTTGGTTACCGAATTCTGTTTATTGATTCGGTTAGGCGCAGTTAGGTTCCTTGCCTTGAAGACATGATCCAGACTCTAGTATTGCTACTGAATACTGGGAAGCCACCAGAGGATCCATCGGTATATAGACCTATATGTCTGTTGGATACAGCGGGTAAGTTGCTCGAAAAGGTAAACCTCAACAAACTGACAAAATACACGGAGGGTATAAGCGGTCTGTCTAGTAATCAGTTTGGCTTCCGCAAAGGGAAGTCGACGGTGGATGCCATCCTGTCCGTCACCAAGACGGCTGAGGTGGCAATCCAGCGTATGAGGCCAGGAGTCCGCTTCTGTTCAGTGGTCACCCTTGACGTGCGGAAATGCGTTCAATAGCGTCAGTTTGGTGACTATCGCCGACTCATTCCAACACCTTAAGGTTCCTGGGTACCTGTACAAGATTCTGGGAAGCTGCTTCCAGAACCGGGTACTGGTGTACAATACAGAGGTAGGCCAGAAACGTGTTCAGATCACCGCAGGCGTCCCACAAGGTTCGATCCTGGGTCCGGTGTTATGGAACACGCTGTACGATGAGGTACCATGGCTTGAAGCCCCGAACCGGGTGAAAATTGTCGGGTTTGCATTGTGAATCTATTGAAGAGGTGGAGCTAATGGCCTCGCACTCCACTGACATTGTGGAGAGATGGATGAGTTCCAGGAAACTGGAGCTAGTCCGTGACTGAGGTCACGGTTGTTAACTACCGAAAATCGGTGCAACACGTGACGATCAGTGCAGGTAACTGCACAATCTAATCGAAGAAGTCTTTGAGGTACTTGGGGGTCATAATCGACGATAAGCTGTCATTTACCAGCCACGTTGATTACGCCTGCAAGAAAGCTTCTATGGCTCTATCGGCATTGTCCCGCATGGTCGGTGGACCCATCGACTAGTTCCGGAAATATCTGGATGGGTGGATCGGTGACATGGGGAAAATTCTTTCCACTAAACACAGATACTGTCCGGCCACGGCTGCTTCAGACAATATCTGCAAAAGTACGGGCAACGCCAAGACCTCCGCATGTCTCATATGCGCGGAAGCGGATGGAACTGCAGAACATGTGTTCTTCGTGCGCCCTCGCTTCAACGACGCGATGAACGGCACCATGGCCGTGAGCGGTTGGGACACGACCCAGGATAATTTTGTACAAAGAATGTATCAAGGACAGGACACCTGGGACGCGGTAATCACGGCACCTTCTCATATTGTCTTAGAGCTCCAAGACACATGGCGAGATGACCAGCGACAGGCCAGAGGGATCAACTAACTAGTAAAGCGCTGTGTAGTGAGGCATAAGCGGGTGCTTAACGAACAAAAGTCCCCTCCCCGAAGTAATACCGAAAGGTGGTTCCAGGGGGAGGGGACAAGGCAGGGTCACGGGTAGATTTTAGTGGGTCGAGGAACTAGCACCATCATCCCCACACGCTGAGTTCTTCAGGAGTCTGGATGCAGATTTTCATACCGTTATAAAACGCTCTAGTTTTAGCCAAAATTTCTAAAATTTTGTCCATGCCATGTTTATACACAAATCCCCTTCAACGATTTTTTTTCCTATTTTTCGTCAACAGTCACTCGTCAGCTGGCAGTATATGTGGAGTAAAGGAGATTTGGGGCGATGGCAACATTCTACCATCACAAAGGTGTCGAAGAAATCTTTGTTTAGCGGGATGGATGTGGGTCAAGACTTCATCCGCGTGATGTCTCGCCTCATGTCCAATTATTATTCTTTGAACGCTCATTTATACCGGGTTGGGCTGAGCGACAACAATCTCTGTGAGTGTGGACAAGGCAATCAGGACGTAGATCACGTTATTTGGTCTTGTGCCGAGTTAGTTAGTTAGTTTAAACTGTATGTTAACTATAAAAAAATTTATCGGTGTATGTGTGTGTGATTTTTTTCTTTTTAAAAAAATTTTCAAGTCAAAAGAAAGCCATAAATTGTATAGTTATAAGTGTTCAGACAATTTAGAATTTAAAACTAATGTGTTATGTAAACCATACTTTAAGTTGTCATCCATCTTCTCATCCGTAATTTGTAATTCCTATTAACCTCGAGACGGCAGTGAGGAATCGGTGTCATTCCCCTAACTTTAGTTTTAAGATAAATGATTTATAAAATTATGATAACTTGGCTCTGTAAAGTTCATTCGATTGAGCCTGTCCGAATAAAGGATTTATATATAGAAACAAAAATAAATAAAAGCTTATACACAAAAGGATGTCTTGAATTTTTTTGAGTACAATATTAGGCCCTTAAAAACAAATTGAAAACCGAACTAGAAGGGAATAACAAATTTATTTCCAACTGTACAGTTTTCATCTTCAACGACTTCATGCCTTGCCGGTGCTTGGAAGTATGCACGAAAGTTGGGGACATTTCTATGTTTCTAGTCACAGTAGGAACCGAAAGATCTGGTCTCTTCTGCAATATTTGCTTCACCTTCGCGCCCTTCTGATGGTTCCTGAGATCCATTTTTGATCCGCTTCTAGCTTTCCTGGCTGTTGTGAAACGTGGATTCAATAACGTTATGGACAGTGCTCGCAGAAATACCAAGCTTTTTTGCAAGTTTTCGTACTGACAGATCCGGATTTTCATTGCGACCGCACACAATTGATTCTCGCATTTGCTCTTCTTTCGGCGCCATCTTTGATCTTAATGCTTGTAGTATAACCAAAAATTGATATTAAACAATGAACAGACATACGTTTATCAGTCTGCTAAATGTTTCACGCGTTGATGAAGTATTTCTAGAGCTAAACGTATTTAAGGGTGTCCAGATTTTGTCGTGAACAAGCCTTAGTATCGTAGAACGGGGTAACACATTTACATTTTTTTTTTCAATATTTGTCAAGAAAATATTTAGGAGGTAACATTGATCCTCCTCATATGTGTTATAAGAGATTTGTAAATACAGTTTTAGATTGAATATCAGCTCTCAAAATCTGAATTTTAAAGTAATATGCTCGTAAGATGGGCGATTTCCAACGAAGGTATGAATAAGATTTGATTTAAGGCAATAATTGTAATCGTTATTGTAGTGAATTACTTTGAAAATCACTGGAAATATTTCAGATATATCATTTTTATTTTAGATGATTTAAACGCACATTTAAAAAAATAAGAAGAAGCCAAACGGCATATAGGAGACCAATGCTGAACTCCTTTTTTGCTGTGTATGTGTAACTAAAAGTGCAAAATGTCCTTTCCATCGTTCGAGAGCACGGCGCATCGAATCAGTGGCCACGTTCAACCCATAATTCTCCATCTGGAAATGCAGCCTTACGTAACATCAATTACTCGAGATGTGGCATGTGAGTGGCATTGAGTATCGTAAAATCAAATGTTGTACACAACTCCTGACAAAGAACAAACCAGACATCCTGCATCTCTACACGCGTTCTTGTGAACGTATTTTCTGTGCGAATCTTGTACATCAGTCAGCGGACATGGTGATCCTAGGTGCTAAATAACTCTAGTAAACAATCAGTCGTTAACCATCCTTGAACGTGCGTCGATAAATCTAATCGTAAGTCCCGCGAACGGATCTACCCGGGTCAGTGTTGATCCACGGCAATCTGAAGTGCATCCACCTCTTTTCTGAAATCCGAGACACATTCGTTTTCGAATCAAAGGCAATTGAGTAACAAATGGTTGCTCGCTTGCTCCTTCTCTGATGGTCAGTCTGCCATCTGGTTGAACATAGTAGTCTGCTAAATTGTCCATCTCCCGTCTCTATGGAACGAATCGAAAAGGATCTGCTGTGGCAGTACAATTCCTTCAATGCGTGACAGGCCAACACAGGCGACTTGTGCTCCATACCTTCCCAGTAGATGAGAGATTAAATGGAACGACATTCAATCAGGTTAACTTTTCCGCCAATTGCTACTGGCTAACGTGTGAGTTACTTTCTCCAGATTGGACGTAACGTCATCTAAAAAAACACCAAACATGTACCGACGAACACGACAGTTCATTAGCATGCTTCGGTTGGATCGAAAATTAACGACCTAAGTGAGAGCATTATTTTTTCCGTAACAGAGATGCTGTCTTTATCCGTTGATTTCATGAGGAAAGTATGTTTCATTGCCGTTTTTAGATTAATTGTTCGTGAAGTTTTTTTTTTAATTTTGAAAATTAGGTTCTAGAGATTGCAAAAAGCAGAAGCAAAATGAATTCGGATGAAATTGACTAATGGGGTGAAGTTAATAACAATTGATAAAATATTTTTTTCAAAGCACGAGATGGCTTCAATATATTACCATAATTTGGCTGGAAATAGTAATGATTTTCAACGTATCGAAAGCGTCAATTCGTCAATTTGCTAAATAAGAAATAAATGGGTACGTATTCTGAATTCTACAGTGGGTTCCATTTTTTTTGTTTTCATAATCTCAACTTTTACAACCATCCACATTTCTGTAATATAGAAGATTTCTTGTATTAATCTTCATTATGCTCTGAACGACTAACAGGGTGTCTGTCTGTCTGTCTGTCTGTCTGTCTGTCTGTCTGTCTGTCTGTCTGTCTGTCTGTCTGTCTGTCTGTCTGTCTGTCTGTCTGTCTGTCTGTCTGTCTGTCTGTCTGTCTGTTTTTTTTTTTTTTTTTTACAAGGGTTGAAAGGCCATCAAAAATCTGTGTGACAGACACCTGAGACACCACACAATGTTCAGGCGAACAGGGTTGGGCTCCTGCCCGACCTGCTAAAAATGTGCCTCCCGGAAAATCCGGATCCCTTATCCTCCTTGCCTTGATCCCCCGGGACCACAATGCTGCGACTACTTCGGGGGGCTGTGCTCATGCACTTCTTCTGTAATTTCGACCCCTAGCTAAGGCTAGTTCGCCGACTGGCTGGATGATCCACTGTTCCGCTGCTACGTTGTATCCATCTCTCGAATCCTCCTGCTTCCCCCCGGCGTCGAGGGTGGTCCACCAGTTCCGGTGAAGGAAACTTCCGCACTGATGGTGCCCCTGACTACCGGTGGTTATCGCAGGGGACGCTAACGCGCATTGCGCCGACTTCGTCTTCAGGTTGTAGAGGTGGTCGACAGTTCCGGTGGTAGATGACGTCCACACTGGCGGTGTCCTACATACCCGAAGCTCTTTCTTCTTCTTTCTTCTTTCTTCAGCAGGCTGGCTGTTCGAGTGCCGAGGTCGGCCTGACGATTTCGGTTGGCAGAAGACTTCCGGTTCACCGGCGCCACGACGACCCGAAGCCGAACACTGCTCACTGCGCTGGATACTCCTCAGAACCGGCGCTTGTTTGTTGGTCCCACCTCCATTTACGCTGTAGCTCCGACAGTATTTGCGTCACAACTCTGCTTACCGCGTTCCACGTGTCTTCCTCGTTGCACATTTGCTCTGCGATATTATCCGGCCTTGGGGCAGGCATTCCCTTCGCAATTCCGTAAACCTCGGACAGTCGAACACCACGTGCTCTGAGTCTCCTCTACGTTGGCACACGCCGGGCAGAAAGGTGACGACGCATGACCACACCGGTGCAGGTATTGGCGAAAACATCCGTGCCCGGACAGGAACTGTGTGAGGTAAAAGTTCACCTCTCCATGCTCCCTGTTCACCCACGTCGACACATTGGGGATGAGCCGGTGGGTCCACCTTCCATTCTCCGCGTTGTCCCACTCCTGCTGCCATTTGACCATGGAGTCTAGCCTCGCCGTCTTCCTCACATTACTGGTTCCTCTCCGTTGATAGCATTCGATATCCTCTGCTAGGATTACGCAGATTGGAATCATCCCGGCGATAACGCAAACCGCCTCCGACGAGATGGTTCTGTACGCACTCGCGACTCTAATTGCCATCAGACGAAACACGCTGTTCAACTTCCTGCGGTTGCGTTTCGTTTTGAGCGCGGCTCCCCATGCTGGAACGCCGTACCGCAGTATCGAGGATGATACGGCAGCCAGAAGTCGCCTACTGCTGCCTTTCGACCACCGATGTTCGGCATGATCCTTGCAAGCGCACTGACCATTTTAGCCGCCTTTTCGCAGGAATAGTCTACATGGGTGCTGAAATTCAACCGGTCATCGATCATCACTCCTAGATGTCTTAAAGCCCGCACGGACGGTATGACGTGCCCTCCTACGGTAATCTGCATCCACTGGATCTTTCGGCAGTTGCTGACCAGCATCACTTCCGTTTTGTGGTGAGCAAGCTGCAACTTAACTGCATTCATCCAGTTTTCAACTGCGTCGGTCGACTCTGCCACCAGCATTTCTACTTCTTCCAGCGACTCTCCGGTTATCGTGAGGACGACATCATCCGCGAACCCGAAGATCTTTACGCCCTTGGGCAGCTTCAGTTTTAGGACTCTGTTGTACATTATGTTCCACAACGTTGGGCCGAGTATGGAGCCTTGCGGAACGCCCGCCGTAACCCTAATCGACTTCTGCCCCGAGTTCGTTTCGTAGACCAGAATCCGGTTTTGGAAGTAACTCTTAAGGATTTTACACAAGTAGTGGGGGACCCGCATACCATGCAGCGCTGTGGCGATGGCCTCCCAGCTGGCACTGTTAAAAGCGTTTTTGACGTCGATCGTTACTACCGCGCAGAACCGATTGCCGCACCTCTTCTTATTGGACGCTCTTCTACAACTTCAATGACCGTCCTGATTGCATCCACCGTTGATCTCCCTTTCGGAATCCAAACCGCTTTTCACATAAGCCGGTCTCGCCCTCCGTGAACTGCGTCAGTCGATTAAGCATAATCCTTTCCAGAAGCTTCCCAGTGTATCCAACAGGCATATGGGCCTATACGATGCTGGATTCCCCGGTGGTTTCCTGGTTTCGGCAGCAGCACCAATTTCTGGATCTTCCACTTATCCGGAAAGTAACCATCTGCTAGGCATTTCTGCAGCACCATCCTGAACAAATCTGGAAACGCCAGTATCGCAGTTTTTAGAGCCACGTTTGGAATGCCATCCGGACCCGGAGCTTTCTTCAGCTTCCAGACCTTTCGCCACTAATGACAGCTCGTCGTTGGAGACTTGCAAACCTGCAATGGTTACTCGGTCTTCATCTTCATATGGTGTAGGCGGCCACGTCGTCGAATCATGCTGCGGGAAAAGACCTCCACGATGATCTTCAGCTTATCCGGGCACATTTCCGCTGGCGTCACTGGACCCCTGATCTTCGCTGTTACGACCCGATAAGCGGTGCCCCAAGGGTCATCGTCAGCTTCCCGGCACAACTCCTTGAAGCAGTTGGATTGGCTGATTTTAATCTCCCGTTTGAAGGCCGCTCTAGCTTCACGGAAGATTATCTTACGCTCCTCTCTGACCGTTTCAGACCTTGTTCTCTGAAAGCGTCTTCTAGCTCTGAGACAAGCAGCACGAAGGCTAGCAAGAGTTTCGTTCCACCAGTAATTTAACCGCCGGTTGTTCTTTGGCTCCAATCTCCTTGGCATCGTCGCATCGCAAGCCCTCGCCAGAGTTTCTGTCAAATCATCTGCATCAAGATTTGTAGCGCCACTGTCTGCGCGAAGTGCTTCAATCAAAAGATCCTTGTCGAAGTCCTTCGTCTTCCATCTCCGCCGGCTTGTCCTTATCTCTCTTACAACCGTCTGCATTCGTGTTCCAACACTATACCGGATCGACTGGTGATCACTATGTGTATAGTCCTCACAAACTCTCCAGTTCATGCTCCTCACCAGCGACGGACTGCAGAACGTGACGTCGATGATGGACTCCCTGCCATTTCTGCGAAATGTACTCAACGGTACCTTTGTTGCACAGCCTGATGTCCAGCTTCGCCAACGCTTCCAGCAACCTGTATCCTCTGGGGTTAGTCAGTCTGCTTCCCCACTCCACTGCCCAAGCATTGAAGTCGCCTCCAATGATTACCGGTCTTCGGTCGATCAGCTTCTCGTGAGAGCGTCCAGCATTCGGTTGTACTGCTCCAGAGTCCACCGTGGGGGTGCGTAACAGCTGCACACAAAGATCCCATTAATTTTGACGATTACGAAACCTTCGCTTGAACTGTCT